>JAYESA010000005.1:214232447-214299430 GCA_036927795.1 Iris macrosiphon
ATCATATAACCAAAATGCCATCATATCATATATATTAAGAAATCTTATTGAATCCTCTACTTATCTCAATAGAATATTTTAATTTTAACGATGTTTATTAGATCAAAACTTGCTCGAAAAAATACCGCGCACTGAATTCCAAAATTATATTCTAGATTTTAACATCTGTAGTACAAGGCCAATAACTTCTATCATATCAATCCAAAAACTATTATATCATATATGGTTGAAAAGCTTATCGAATACTCTATATTTTCTGTTTAGACATAATTAAATTTTGACAATGTTTAATAGATCAAAATTATCCTACAAAATACTATATATAATATTCTATATTTTAATTTCAGAATTCTATATCGATGTTGCACGGGCAATAACTCATAATATATGCACTCAAATACTATCATATCATATATGGTTGGAAAGCTTATCAAATTTATTACAAAATATGTGTAGACATAATCTAGGTTTGCGTCACACTTGTAAATCCCCTAACCCAAAATTAGGCCTACTTGGCATAGATAGAGAAACTAGGACTAGTTTGTACCCAATTGTAAATAGGACACAACTTTTATTTAATTTTTAATATTTATATCACCTAGTGCACCTTACCGTTGCTTCGATAATTGGAGCACCTCACTAGCCATTGCCTTCCTAAAAATTTCACAACCTTGTCCTAGACGTGCCCGCCTACCATTCTGACCTTTGTGTAACATATAATTATGCTCTCTTGTGCTACATTTTAGTCGCACAATATTCGTCGCGGACGTTTATAATTAATTCTAAATAAATACGACTTTGTATCCTTGTGCGTTCCAATCAAAATTGGAGACACAATCTTGACCAGTTTCGTACAACCTAATTTATGATAAAATTCTACTCTGAGCCATCTATGTCCATGATACTTGTGTCCCACCTAATTTTATCTCCATATGCTTCTAATTAATTTTAGAACACCTTGCGCATTAATTTAAATTAATTTAATCCAATTTCCATCTTTGTGCAATTTTCTAATTGATTGGCACTTTTATGCAAAAGTGCATTAAGGTGTCCATACCATTGGACAATACGTGAAGAAAACATATTTTTTCTTCACACGATTTTTTCTATAATTTTCGGAATGTACAACGTGTAACATCGCCCTCATTTAATCCTAGAAATTCATTTTTTAATTAAATCAAATTCTAGTCCATTGAAATAGCTACATGACGACCCATGTCACGACCCGATTCCGTAGAATCGTTTGAGACGTCCCCCGAATCGTGACCGCCGTGCGGGCCTGGGATTGCGTCCGCACAAGGCTTTAATGATTTGCATAGCAAGCACATATTCAGAGTACGCAGATAAATTAAAACACAGATTTAAAACATGGAAAAGTTCTCTTTATTGATAATGAACATCTATTACAAACTCCTGAACGAGTTAGCTAATTTATCGCACGGGCTTACAAAGGTATTGACTCAAAATGAGATAGCAGTCCTGTACATTACATCCCTTTATAAACTTCAAAATGGTAAGGACCTCTGGACTGGAGGACGGCTTTGCCAGGAAGCTGCATTTGTGTATGAAGAGTTGCAAGCTTCAGTCTTCAAAATGCTTCAAGGGGCACGGTGAAGATGCGCCAACAGCTGGACTGGATCGGGAAGACGACTTCGGCTCCTCGCTCGGTTTGCCTTGGTGCGGAGAACCTGTTTCAACGAGGGTCAGCATGTCGAAACATACTGGTGAAGGCGAGCTAACCGAACTATACCAATCAACACGTTATTTTAACGAAGCATGCATATTTTGTGGGTTTTTATCTTGCCTTAGTTCATTTAAAAGTAAGCAGCATATAGAATTTACTGAAATGAACGTGCCACCGTTCGGTGGATTTTACCTGTCCGTCTGAATGACCTGCACAATACTTACCATGCCTTCCCTGCCACGAAGACACAAGTTAGTTTGCAACAGGTTTAAATATACACAGGGATCACTGGCATGATGCCACAAAGGGACGGGTTATAGTCTTGGGACAAGAATGATATGCAACGCAGGTGGCGAGCCCCGCTACATAGCATCTCGTCCATGACAAACGACTATACGAACTCTTTCGCCCGGATCGGATCAGCCCCAGTGCCCTGGCGGCCGTCCGCGGAAGCCAAAATACCTTGTGCACAAGTTTTTCGTGATCAAGCACATTTAGTTCGAATCATTTCATACGAATTTCAAACGAATATGGGCAAGATCCATAGCACAAATGGTTTTGCATAGTCTTACTGATCAATCTATGCTAAATTAAAGTGTGTTCCATATGCATAGCACAATTTATAGAAGAAACATGTATTCTAACTAAAATTGAAACATATGATGAACATTCCAAACGAATAAGCATGTCGTGTAAGTAATCGTTCCCAAGTTGAATGACAAGCAATACAAACCAAGTCTATTCCCTTTTTATCTTGGTATGTTTTATTATTACTTGGTATCGTTTGATCGGGACAAAGGAGAATGCAAGATTTTAGGGTGTGAAGCTTGGAAGCAGGGCAAGCTAATCGGGTTGGTAGCCACTCACTTAGATGGTTGGAAGGGAGAAGGAAAGAGGCGCTTCAAGACTCCGCTCGCAAGCCGCCTACTGCTCGTTCACCTGCATCACGAACAGCTCGATCAATATTCCTTCCTCTCTTTCCAATCTCGGAATTGAAGTGCAATTCAATGAACGAAAACAATGAAAACCATCAAAACCGTTCAAGGAAAATAAGCAAATCCCAAAACCAACTCAAAGCACAAAAGCAACAAGCGACATCAAAATCCGAGGCAATAAAAGATAGCAGCGGAGAGGTCCCTCCTGACTCTGCCGCTACGTCGATCCCAGGGGCACGGTCCACTGAATATGGGAATCGATTCTGAAGAAACAAATCCATAACGAGGACGAGTTCTTGTTTCAATCTATCCTGATCGAACGATACCGTCTTGTGTTTCTTAGTCGCGCTCCTCGAATAGGAGGAACGGGGCACTACATCCTACCCAACCAATTGGAAGTTTCATCCCGAAACTTAGGAATAGAACCAACCGTTAGGGATTATTTTGTTGCTGGCGGCGATCTGGGAGCGGACAGTTTCGAATCAAGTGTCCATTTCCGCCACAGTTGTAACAAGACCCATTCCAAGTAACAATTAACGGTGGTATGCCCCGGCCTGTGGCAGTGCTCACAACGCACTCCTGCATTTCTCTTATTCTGACCACCGTTGTTTTGTCGCTTTGCAGCATTGTTTCCTCTCTCGTTGCTTTGGCGTTTGTGATTGTAGGTATGCACAGCGCCGGCAGGAACGTGAGGATATTGTGGTTCAAGAGATAAGGCGTGATTTATGACTTCACGCATGGTCCCGTACTGATTAACGACCACGTGCCCGTGAATGGCAGGGCGTAAACTGCCTTCAAACCTTCTAGCTCGACTCGTTGTATTAGGTAAATAGGCCCTAGCGAATTTGGAGAGTCGGTTGAATTTGACGGAATACTGTTTAACTGTCATGCTGCCCTGCCTCAGCTGTACGAACTCATTTTCCATCTGACGTTGTACTGGAGGGGGTATAAACTCCTCTTCAAACGCGGCACGAAAAGTCGTCCACGAGATCGCCTCCTCTCCGTGATCAAATTGGAGAGATCGTCGATGCACGTTCCACCAATCGTGTGCATTGAGGCGGAGCTGAAGTTGCGCACAGGCGACGCACTTCTCTTCGGGGACCTCTAGTAGAGCGAAGTGATCTTCAAGTTCGGCTAGCCAATCTAGAGCTACCACTGGGTCCTCAGTCCCGTTGAATGGGGTGTTGCAGACTTTCTTGAAGGGGCCAAAGTCGAAGGCAGTCACTTCCCTCGGCCTTGGGATTTGCGGCATCTCTACTTCAAGCATGGGCTGTTCCACCGGAATCGTTGCTGTTGCAGCAGAATGGTTGGAAGCCAAAGTCTGAACGATCTGTTGCAGGGCATCTACCTGCTTCTGTTGGACTGAGAATCGGGTCTCTAAATTGCTTTCGAACTTGGCTTGGCGAGCATCATCTCCTTATCGTTGTGCTTCTAACATTAGCATTATTCGCTCAAGTGGATCGATTTGAGATATGCCTCGCTGGCTCCGAGAGCTTCCCGAAGTGCCCGAACTACTTTCTTGGCCTTGCGTTTCGGTCGGTGCTTGCGCTGCAGATTGCGGTGGTGCCATTCCTTCAAAAGAAGGTAAATTACATTAGAATCATAATGTATTATGGACTTATTGCATGAACGTATCTCATTTTGGCCTAGCGAGTTCAAGAGTTCGCACAGGAATTTGATCGTTAAAGGAACTTTTCCAGTGCGAGAGTCTAAGGAACTTGAATCTGTGCTCCGATACCATTATGTCACGACCCGATTTCGTAGAATCGTTTGAGGCGTCCCCCAAATCGTGACTGCCGTGCGGGCCTGGGATTGCGCCCGCACAAGGCTTTAATGATTTGCATAGCAAGCACATATTCAGAGTACGCAGATAAATTGAAACACAAATTTGAAACATGGAAAAGTTCTCTTTATTGATAATGAACATCTATTACAAACTCCTGAACGAGTTAGCTAATTTGCCCCACGGGCTTACAAAGGTATTGACTCAAAATAAGATAGCAGTCCTGTACATTATATCCCTTTATAAACTTCAAAATAGTAAGGACCTCCGGGCTGGAGGACGGCTTTGCCACGAAGCTGCATTTGTGTATGAAGAGTTGCAAGCTTCAGTCTTCAAAATGCTTCAAGGGACGCGGTGAAGATGCGCCAACAGCTGGACTGGATCGGGAAGACGACTTTGGCTCCTCGCTCGGTTCGCCTTGGTGTGGAGAACCTGTTTCAACGAGGGTCAGCATGTCAAAACATACTGGTGAAGGCGAGCTAACCGAACTATACCAATCAATACGTTGTTTTAATGAAGCATGCATATTTTGTGGGTTTCTATCTTGCCTTAGTTCATTTACAAGTAAGCAGCATATAGAATTTACTGAAATGAACGTGCCACCATTCGGTGGATTTTACCTGTCCGTCTGAATGACCTGTACAATACTTATCATGCCTTCCCTGCCACGAAGACACAAGTTAGTTCGCAACAGGTTTAAATATACACAGGGATCACTGGCATGATGCCACAAAGGGACAGGTTATAGTCTCGGGACAAGAATGATATGCAACGCAGGTGGCGAGCCCCGCTACATAGCAACCCGTCCATGACAAACGACTATACGAACTCTTTCGCCCGGATCGGATCGGCCCCAGTGCCCTGGCGGCCGTCCGCGGAAGCCAAAATACCTTGTGCACAAGTTGTCCGTGATCAAGCACATTTAGTTTGAATTATTTCATACGAATTTTAAACGAATATGGGTAAGCTCCATAGCACAAACGGTTTTGCATAGTCTTACTGATCAATCAATGCCAAATTAAAGTGTGTTCCATATGCATAGCACAATTTATAGAAGAAACATGTATTCTAACTAAAATTGAAACATATGATGAACATTCTAAACGAATAAGCATGCAGTGTAAGTAATCGTTCCCAAGTTGAATGACAAGCAATACAAACAAAGTTTATTCCCTTTTTATCTTGGTATATTTTATTATTACTTGGTATCGTTTGATCGGGGCAAAGGAGAATGCAAGATTTTAGGGTGTGAAGCTTGGAAGCAGGGCAAGCTAATCGGGTTGGTAGCCACTCACTTAGATGGTTGAAAGGGAGAAGGAAAGAGTCGCTTCAAGACTCCGCTCGCAAGCCGCCTACTGCTCGTTCACCTGCATCACGAACAGCTCGATCAATATTCCTTCCTCTCTTTCCAATCTCGGAATTGAAGTGCAATTCAATGAACGAAAATAATGAAAACCATCGAAATCGTTCATGAAAAACAAGCAAATCCCAAAATCAACTCAAAGCACAAAAGCAACAAGCGACATCGAATTCTGAGGCAATAAAAGATAGTAGCGGAGAGGTCCCTCCTGACTCTGCCTCTAAGTCGATCCCAGGGGCACGGTCCACTGAATATGGGAATCGATTCCGAAGAAACAAATCCATAATGAGGACGAGTTCTAGTTTCAATCTATCCCGATCGAACGATACCGTCTTGTGTTTCTTAGCCGCGCTCCTCGAATAGGAGGAACGGGACGCTACAACCCAAGCCCAATTCTAAGAGAGCATTGACTAAGTCAAACTATACCTAGGTCAACCCAACCCCATGTACATATAAATACATCTTTACTTTTACTTTTTCTTATTCTTATTCCTAAAGCTATACACAGCCGACCCTCCCCCCAACTCATATTCATCGCCTTCTTCCTCCCTTCCCCGGTCGGAGCCCCGATCACCCGACCCGCCGGAGCAACCCCTGCCGTCCACCACCTTCGCCTGAGCCCCTCGACTCGTCCCCCAGCAGCCAGACTTCGCAGGAGCCGCATCATCTTCCCGCTGCACCTCCGGCTCGACTCCACCATCGATGACCCTCTCGACAGCGGCCCACGCCGGAGCAACCCCCCTCCTCCTGAGCACAGACTTCCCTCTCCTTCGTCGTCTTCTTTACCTCCTTCCCTCGCCTAACCGTCGGAGCACGATCACCCAGCGCCCGGACCTCCCCCTCCCTTCTCCTCCCTGTCACGAACTCCTCCTCCTTCCTCCCTGATTTGACCCCCGACTCCCTGGACCACCTCCTCCTTCCTGCTCCTACCTTCCCCTCGACTCATCCTTCCTGCTCGACCTCTTTGCCGGACTCCCCTGGCCTAGCCTCACCACCCTGAACCTAAGCACCGCAGCCCCTTCACCTTGACGGACTTCCCCAGACCTGGCTGGACTCCGGTCATCTCCTCATCGACATCATCATCATCTCCTCATCGTCACCATCATCATCTCATCATCGACACCATCACCGTCTCATCATCGTCATTATCATCATCATCATCATCATCATCATCATCAACCTAAAATCACCATCATCCTCACCATCACCTTAACCTAAATCCACACATTCACCATTGACCACATCATCGTCTTCGTCATCGCCATTGTCCACATCATTGTCTTCGTCATCGCCATTGTCCACATCATTGTCCTCATCATCAACATTATCACCATCATCCATATTATTATCCCTATCATCATCATCGTCCACACCATCGACCTAATCAACATCACCATCTTATTACCATCATCACCCCATTATTAACCCATTATTATCATCATTATTACCATCGCCATCGTCGTCATCATCGTTGTTAACTTCGTCATCGTCATCCACATTATTGCCAACATCGTCATCATCGCCGTTTACCATCATCGACGTCATTGTCATCGTCGTCAACCTCATCGTCGTCACCGTCATTCCTGTGCGCATACCCCGAGGACCAATGGATCGTTCTGTGCGACTTCAGGAGCAGGTTATTGGTACTTCGCAGCTTTCTTGCCAGGCAAGTATACCTTGCCTTATTGTACTGTTTAAATTCATTCATTATTTAGTTGCATGTTTATTTATTGTACTGTTAGGATTTGTGTCTGACCTAGTGTCTAATGGACCCACCTAAAGTTGTGGAGTTATCGGCATGACTCCCCAGGCCTTGACACATTTCTTACACGTGTTGTGAGTCTCATGCAGGGCACGGACTTGCGTATGTAGTTGGCCACCTGTACATATAGGTCGTGCGACGGATAGGGAATAACTGCTAATAGTGATGCATGTTAGAAGACTTAGCAGTTATTAGTAGTCGGAGCATAGACTATTGTAGTACGAAGGTCCAATCCTTGTCCTTGTTTGGTTGTAAGGTTGGACTATTGTTCTAACAATAGACTATGAGCCAGAGTTACGACACCGATACTTGCACTCTGTCTCGGTGTAGTAGCTACAACGTGTTATGGATACAACATGCATAGATCATTGGGCGGGGAGGACGACGAGTAGGCGTATGGGATACCCCACTTCCTTTATTCAGATTCCCTGTTCTTCGGAGCAGTATGGACGTTATACTATGCAGATTCCCCATTCTTTAGAGCGGTATGGACGTTATATTATTCAGATTCCCCGTTCTTCGGAGCGGTATAGACGTTATACTATACAGATTCCCCGTTCTTCGGAGCAGTATGGACGTTATTATATTATAGTGCCCTTGTATGGGGGCATATGTGGCATATACTAGCCAGTTGTCATGATTGGTGAATTACGTCAGCATATGTCTAGCCTACACTTTCCCATACACTCAAAGTTATCCTCAATTTTGTATTCACTTAGATGGTTAGCGCACCCCTTTTATTTATTCAGTATTTACTTTATGGCATACTTCTATGTATCTTGTTATGTCCCTCTGAGGACCTGGCCCCTTTCCAGGTGTAGTTGTTCATGAGTGTTCGCAGGAGCGCAGATCCGGACTTGCTACGTATATTGCGATGAGGTCTTCTCTTCGAGCTTCGTGGTTGTTAGATGTTGTACTTATATTGTATTTATCTTGTTTATTCTATATTCTAGTTCGGTAGTGGATTTGTTTCCATCCGACTACCATCATTAGATACTTTAGATTGAGATATAGTTTCATAGATATTGGTTATTTATGTCTATTTGATTTCTGTGGGTAAGATTTAGTTATGCCCTGTGACTTGTGTTAAATATATACCACTTATGAATTATTGTTTATGATACAACGTACGCATGTGTTATGGTTTCCTTATATTGGAGTTGCCATATATATACGGCTGGCATGCTTACGTGTCCTAGTCCTACGTATTTTGGGACTGGGGCATGACATATTTTTAGTGGTGGCCCATGCAGGTCAAGAGCATATTATCTCGGTTACGTTACTGTACAGAGCAAGCCTGCACTTAGGATTAGAGTATAGGATCTCATCCATAATTGACTATGACTCATCTTCCTTCAAATCCATTCCATTTGAATAATTGCATCTTGCTTGATTCATGTGCTTCCCTAATAGTTCCTTGAGTATAGCCTCTTCTAGAATATAGGAATCCATGTTGTTAGGATGATAATGGGTAACATTCCTATTAAGAACACAACTAGAGTATTGACACATCACTAAGTTTAGAATACTTAATGAGCCCTAGTCTTCCTTACTACCTAATGAACCGTAGCATCCCTTACCTATAGATTAATTTACCATTATCCCTTGATGTGTTTATGTATGACCTGAGAGTATTATAGACACAACTAGAGTAAGTTATAAATTTACCATATTGTTTGACCGTAGTATTGAGGAACCAATAGAATTCCAAGATTGAACATTAGGACTGAACCTAGCTTTTCATAGTGAGATAGTATTATAGAACTATAAATTTAGATTCTTGTCTTGATATTAGCAAACATTGCCTTAGGAAACTAAGAGGAATGAATATAACATTTCCCTTGATCATACCTCGAACACAGATATTAGCATACCACCTCCCCTTAGAAAACCATGATATTATCTAGAGTCTATTCTAATTTCATGTCTTGTTCCTCTGCAACCTTAACGTTCACTAATTGTGAGACGACTAAATTATGTTCTTCATTTCTTCATCTTTCAACTCGTACCGCATAACTCTTATGAGTGTAGGCCAAGTAATTTTATTTTATGTTAGGATATACAGCTTGCTAGGATTATAGTGGTTACTCTTGAATTTTGAATTATATGATTGGTAGTTAGAACTTGATAGTTGAGTATTCTTTTAGATTATAATTTCATGGTTATACCTTAGTTTTAAATCACGTAATTTGTACCCTCACCTCGATATGAGTTATATCCTCTTTCCCCTTGAAGGCCAGTAACTTTTCCATTCTTATTATTGACACATGTTCCATGAGCACTATGATTAAGACTTAAGGTAACCATTACCTATATAATGCAATAGGAGACCCTAATAAGTACCAAAATCTTTTCCGCATATACCCCAATAAGAGTTCATACTTTATTTATAAGAATAAGGTTATTTTATAGATTTTCCTTAAGACTGTCACATTATTAGTTTATTATCTGGGTAGTATGCCTCACCACCTAGTAACACATAGTCCTCTTGACTCATTATTGAAGTATAACTAAATGACATTAACTGTATACTAGCATAAGATGATAGTGTTTATTAATATTGTAGAACTTAGAGGCCCATACCCCTATTTGGTCGACTAGCGCCTTAGATAAGGAGTTAGTATGACAACTGTAGAGATTGTAGAGTCTTATCTTTTTTGTGAACTTGAATTATTTTATAATTTCTCTTATCATAATCTAGCGTGCTTATATTTGCTGAACTATCTCGACTTATGCTGCTATTATAGCCTAGTTTTGTAAGCTTATTCTTTATCGAGCTTGTTCATGATATATGTATTATTGGAGTACTGCACTAATATATTTCAGAATCAGTGTATTACGGTCTGATCAACCATAGTGCGCTTGGTTCGCCCTTCGCATAACTACTTTATGTGGATTGAGATATATAGTGATTAGTAGACGAATGTACTTGCCCTCTAGATATGTCTGAGCATATTGTATCAGTTATATAATTGTACTGATACGAGCATGCGAATAGGAATTACCAAAATAGGATTTTAATCCATAACTACCTTGATAATTCTCATTTGAATTCTTTAAACGCTTTGATCCCCACACTTTCATTCTATTACCTCCCCCTTGAGCTCTTTATTATTGTTTTCTATCTTCCCTTATTTCAGAAAGACGAAACCTCGTGCTTAGTAAAAGTTTCATATACAGAGAGTACTGGATATACCCCATAGGCCAATCACATTACTAGATGACTATCTTTTATAATTGATTAAGAGCATATCATACACGATATATTTGGTGTTAAAGTTTGAGGATTGAATAGCATGATTAAAAAAAATTGAGGATATTTTCTTAAATATATAACCTTATGTGATAGATGGGTTAATTCTAAGTTGGGTAGAAGTTACATTGTCAACTTGAGAGGAATTTCTTTTAGATTGTGATCAAGTAAGATTAGATTGTGAGATTAGGTCATTTTAAATGTGGAAAATTTTAGAAAAATAATTAAGATAACAAGGTTTTAATGATAAGTGATATCTTGATATTGCGGACCAAATAATTATACTTGGGCACATAATTTAAATTTGGAGTATTAAAGGTTGATTCATCAATTTAAACCTTGAGGAAAATAAATAGAACTCTAAACATGAACATGGTCGGATTGAATTCCAAATTTGATGATTGAATTAAAAGTTAAATGTTGATTGTGGGATTACCTATTGGAAATATTGAGGATGTAAATTGAATTTAAAAATTGAAGAGTACGGAATTCACAAGTAAAAAATAGAAATAATATTTGATTATAATTTTTTTCTAGAGGAGATTATGATAGTTGGAGATTGTGATATAAATTTCAATTTGGGATGTCATATAAATTTGAATTAGATTTGGATGTGGATTATTTAATTTGAAAATCAAGAAGATAGTGTGATGTGTTGAAGTTTGATCTAAACAATGGATAATTTAATTAGAAAGTGATTGCGATGGAATTGAATAGGTTAAATTTTTGGAAGAGATTGCGATTGAACTTGCCTTACGTACGCAAGTGAAGAATTTAAACCAATTATGCCTTATTGTAATTTCGAGGACGAAATTATTTTAAGTTGGGTAGATTGTAAACTCCCTCACCCAAAATTAGGCCTACTTGGCATAGATAGAGAAACTAGGACTAGTTTGTACCCAATTGAAAATAGGACACGACTTTTATTTAAATTTTAATATTTATATCACCTAGTGCACATTATCGTTGCTTCGATAATAGGAGCACCTCACTAGCCATTGCCTTCCTAAAAATTTCACAACCTTGTCCTAGACGTGCCCGCCTACCATTCTGACCTTTGTGTAACTTATAATTATGCTCTCTTGTGCTATATTTTAGTCGCACAATATTCGTCACGGACGTTTATAATTAATTTTAAATAAATACGACTTTGTATCCTTGTGCGTTCAATCAAAATTGGAGACACAATCTTGACCCGTTTCGTACAACCTAATTTATGATAAAATTCTACTCTGAGCCCTCTATGTCCATGACACTTGTGTCCCACCTAATTTTATTCCCATGTGCTTCTAATTAATTCCAGAACACTTTGCGCATTAATTTTAATTAATTTAATCCAATTTCCATCTTTGTACAATTTTCCAATTGATGGGCACTTTTACTCAAAAGTGCATTGAGGTATCCACACCATTACGTGAAGAAAACTCATTTTTCCTTCACACGAATTTTCCCATAATTTTCGGAATGTACAACGCGCAACATCGCCCTCATTTAATCCTAGAAATTCATTTTTTTAATTAAATTAAATTCTAGCCCATTAAAATACCTACACGACGACCCAAGCCCAATTCTAAGAGAGCATTGACCAAGTCAAACTATACTTAGGTCAACCCAACCCCATGTACATATAAATACATCTTTACTTTTTCTTTTTCTTTTTCTTTTTCTTTTTCTTATTCTTATTACTAAAGCTATACACAGCCGACCCTCCCCCCAACTCCTATTCATCGCCTTCTTCCTCCCTTCCCCGGTCGGAGCCCCGATCACCCGACCCGCCGGAGCAGCCCCTGCCATCCACCACCTTCGCCTGAGCCCCTCGACTCGTCCCCCCGCAGCCAGACTTCGCCGGAGCCGCATTATCTTCTTGCTGCACCTCCAACTCGACTCCACCATCGACGACCCTCTCGACAACGGCCCACGCCGGAG
Organism: Iris macrosiphon; assembly: GCA_036927795.1. NCBI lineage: Eukaryota > Viridiplantae > Streptophyta > Magnoliopsida > Asparagales > Iridaceae > Iris > Iris macrosiphon. The sequence goes on from JAYESA010000005.1 coordinate 214,245,151, forward strand.
CAACCCCCCTCCGCCTGAGCACAGACTTCCCTCTCCTTCGTCGTCTTCTTTACCTCCTTCCCTCGCCTAACCGCCGGAACACGATCACCCAGCGCCCGAACCTCCCCCTCTCTTCTCCTTCCTGTCACGAACTCCTCCTTCCTCCCTGATTCGACCCCCGACTCCCTGGACCACCTCCTCCTCCCTGCTCCAATCTTCCCCTCGACTCATCCTCCCTGCTCGACCTCTTTGCCGGACTCCCCTGGCCGAGCCTTCCCACCCTGAACCCGAGCACCGCAGCCCCTTCACCTTGTCGGACTTCCCCAGACCTGGCCGGACTCCGGTCATCTCCTCATCGACATCATCATCATCTCCTCATCGTCACCATTACCATCTCATCATCGACACCATCATCGTCATTATCATTATCATCATCGTCAACCTAAAATCACCATCATCCTCACCATCACCTTAACCTAAATCCACACATTCACCATTGACCACATCATCGTCCTCGTCATCGCCATTGTCCACATCATCGTCCTCGTCATCATCATTATCATCATCATCCACATCATTATCCCTATCATCATTATCGTCTACACCATCGACCTAATCAACATCACCATCTCATTACCATCATTACCCCATCATTAACCCATAATTATCATCATCATTACCATCGCCATCATCGTCATCATCGTCGTTAACTTCGTCATCATTATCCATATTATTGCCAACATCGTCATCATCGTCGTTTACCATCATCGACGTCATCGTCATTGTCATCGTCGTCAACCTCATCGTCGTCATCGTCATTCCCGTACGCGTACCCCAAGGACCAATGGATCATTCTATGCGACTTCAGGAGCAAGTTATTGGTACTTCGCAGCTTTTTTGCCAGGCAAGTATACCTTGCCTTGTTGTACTGTTTAAATTCAGTCATTATTTAGTTGCATATTTATTTATTTTAATATTATATGACTGTGCGGGTCCGAGAGAGACTCGGGTGCAGTCAACGAAGGCGTTGACGTTAGGATTTGTGTCTGACCTAGTGTCTAGTGGACCCACCTAAAGTTGTGGAGTTATCGGCATGACTCCCTAGGCCCTGACATATTTCTTACACGTGTTATGAGTCTCATGTAGGGCACGGACTTGCGTATGCGGTTGGCCACCTATACGTATAGGTCATGCGACGGATAGGGAATAACTGCTAATAGTGATGCATGTTAAAAGACTTAGCAGTTATTAGTAGTCGGAGCATAGACTATTGTAGTACGAAGGTCCAATCCTTGTCCTTGTTTGGTTGTAAGGTCGGACTATTATTCTAACGATAGACTATAAGCCAGAGTTACGACATCGATACTTGCACTCTGTCTCGGTGTAGTAGCTACAACGTGTTATGGATACAACATGCATAGATCATTGGGCGAGGAGGACGACTAGTAGGCGTATGGGACACCCCCTTCCTTTATTCAAATTCCTCGTTCTTCGGAGCGGTATGGACGTTATACTATGCAGATTCCCCGTTCTTTGGAGCGGTATGGACGTTATACTATGCAGATTCCTCGTTCTTCGGAGCGGTATGGACGTTATACTATGCAGATTCCCCGTTCTTCGGAGCGGAATGGACGTTATATTATTCAAATTCCCTGTTCTTCGGAGCGGTATGGACGTTATTATATTACAGCACCCTTGTATGGGGGCATATGTGGCATATACTAGCCAGTTGTCACGATTGTGAATTACGTCAGCATATGTCTAGCCTACACTTTCCCATACACTCAAAGTTGTCCTCAAATTTGCATTCACTTGGATGGTTAGCTCACCCCTTTTATTTTTTCAGTATTTACTTTATGGCATACTTTTATTTATCTTGTTATGTCCCTCTGAGGACCTGGTCCCTTTTCAGGTGTAGCTGTTCATGAGTATTCGCAGGAGCACAGATCCGGACTTGCTACGTATATTGCGATGAGGTCTTCTCTTCGAGCTTCGTGACTGTTAGATATTGTACTTATATTTTATTTATCTTCTTTATTCTATATTCTAGTTTGGTAGTGGATTTGTTTCCATCCGACTATCATTATTAGATACTTTAGATTAATATCTAGTTTCATAGATATTGGTTATTTATGTCTATTTGATTTCTGTGGATGAGATTTAGTAATGCCCTGTGACTTGTGTTAAATATATACCACTTTTGAATTATTGTTCATGATATAGCGTACGCATGTGTTATGGTTTCCTTATATTGGAGTTGCCATATACATACTGCTGGCATGCTTACGTGTCCTAGTCCTACGTATTTTGGGACTGGGGCGTGACAACACACGTTCCCAGATTGGGTATTCTTAAATATGTAATATTTAAAAAAATCTGTAGATGTATTCATATTGTATTTTACATGTTGATTCCTGCTAATTATGATGTATTTTATTTAATTATATTCATGTTTATTATGGGAGTCTACCGGAGACCAGTAGTGAACACCTTAGCAATTGCCATGGACCCGTGCTAGGACCCGTATATAGGATGGATACCAGACCCGGTTTACTCTTGGAACCACTAAGCCTATTTTAGATGGTTGAGATATGGTTGGAGAGTGTCATGACTTAATCTTAGGGCTAACCTCATTTCTCCACTTTATATATATATATATATATATATATATATATATATATATATATATATATATATATATATATATATATATATATATATATATATATATATATATATATATATATATTTCTCTCTCCTCATTAATTCTTCCTCATTTTTACTTCCCTTTTTCTTTTTCCTTCCCTCAAGAGCTCCCCCTTGGCCGAACCCTAGCCCTATCCCTAGACTTGGTTCTAGGAAGAGGTTTGTTAGTCCACCAAGGCAAGTACATATTGCTCAAAGTGGTGAAGCCATGATTTTTTGGATTTTTCATACGATTAGTAAATTAAAATATGTTTGATGGAAAATATTCTTCTTGATTTCCATATTAGTTTTAGTTCTTGGAGTTTTTGGTTTTGATGAACGGTTTTGAGTAGATCTGAGTTTTAAAGTTAGGGTTTTTATGGGTTCCAAAAGTTTTTCTTGGTTTTGATCTATTAAAAAATGGTATTTTAGAAGATCAGTTTTTATGGTTGATAGAGCACTTTATTTCGAGTATTTTGGCATTTGTTTCACTTGATTCGGAGTTAAAATAAAGTTTTTATGAAGAAACCATTTTTTTGGAATTTTGGGAGCTTTTCGCCATGGCCGAACCTGCTATTTGGAGAAGACGAAGTCTTCATGCGGCCAATGAGTTATGCGGCCGAGAGTGCTATGTGGCCTGAGTCCTATACGGTCGGAGCTCTTTGCCGCATACTGACCAGCATGCATCCATCATGTTGGATGCATGACTGACCTTTACACAAGTATTTTGGAGCTAATCCTTGAACCCCTTGTGTTTTCACTCGCTGAACGAATGAGAAATTCGCTAAGTACAAGAGGCATCTATGCGGCAAGCAGGCTTATAAGGCCTGACCCCATGCGGCCCCTTCTCTTTTGGACGCATAACTTTGTTTTGCCTTTGGCATATCTTTCTATAGTTTTGTCTTTTCTTCCTGACATACTTTATGGCCTGTTACATCCATCACTTCAGTCACTTCACTGACATGCATTTAATGCACGTTACTTTGGTACTTGTTCCAAGAAATGGACTTTGCCTTGACGCCATGCGGCGCCGACCCCTATGCGGTACCTGCCTCATGCGGTGGCCTGTTGCATTCGGGCAATTGGTTCATGCGACAGCTCGTCCTTGCGTCCCGCTCCATGCAGTCAGTTGTTCATGCTCCTTATCAGTGCATGTGACTTGTCCCATGCGTCAGACATAGCTAGTTCACTACCAGAATAAGTCAAATTAGCGACGTCTCAAAACGTCGCTAAATGGCCAAAAAATATCGCTAAATAATTTTAGCCACGTCTGTAGCGACGTTACGTTGAAGTCGCCTTTAAGATAGTCACTGACCGAAAAAATATAGCAAAATGTCACTATTCTGACGTTTTCCAGCGACGTAAATGCGTCGCTATATTAGCGACGTATAGCGACGCAACGTTGCTAAATTAGCGACATTTAGTTTGTCGCTATATTTCGCTAATTTTATTTTTTTAGCGACGTTGTGCGACTCATTTAGTGACGTTATATTGACCTGGCAATACTGCCATGTCAGCAATTTGCAACGGGCAACGACGTGTTTAGCGACATGTATAGCGATGGGGATAACGACGTATATAGCGACGTATTCAGCGACGTAATTAGCAACGTGAGTAAACGTCGCTAAACGTCGCTAAAAACGTCGCTAAAGATACAATAAAAAATAAAAAAAATAAATATTGAATTATTTTCAAACTATTCTTCCTATAGTTTATGAATTCATAATTTGTACAAATAGACCCGGAGAAACCCTCCGTTGAATTTACTGGGTTCGCCGACCCCCTTCGGTTTGGGGAAGAAAAATATGAAAGATGTAGGTATTTATAATGGTGTAGACTACTTAATTGAATACGACTAGGATTGGCTAATTTGGATATGATTAGGTTCAGTTTAAATAAGTATAGGATATGCATGAAGTTACTTTCCTAGTAGGCACAGGATTTGAATTAATTTAAAAAATAGAGTTTGAGGTTATCTCAATAATTTATAATCTTAAATAGAATTAAAGATAATTCAAATAATTTATATATAATCTTATTAATATATATTAACACTAAATTAGCATATATATAATATTAATACTATATATATCCAAATAAATCCTAAATAATTTCAAAAAACTAAATAAATTCTAAATAAATTACAGAAAAATATAATTAAATATTTTAACCTAAAATAAATATTTGGTAGGAACAATATGCAAGTATGATCTCATAGTAAATCATGGAAGTCCTAGGAATTTAGGTTTCCTATGTTTTAATTACCTAAAAATTCTAAAAAAATCTCCAAAAATCTAAAATAGCCTAAAAATAATTCTAAATAAATATTTATATAAGTAAATATACTAAAAAAATTATTTTTAATTAACTAAGAGAATACTCTAAAGAAATTTAACATCTATAATAAATATAATAATATAAAATACATATAAAATACCCCTCCTAGAATATAGAAGTCCCTGTTGTTAGATGATAAGTAGGGTAACCTTCCTATTAAGAGTACAACTAGAGTGTTGACACACCACTAAGTTTAGAATATCTAGTGAACCTTAGAATTTCTTATCTATAGATTGGTTTACCATTACACCTTGATGTATTTATGAAGACTTGAGAGTAGTATAGACACTACTAGAATTAGTTAGAAGTTTAAACCATATTGTTTGACCCTAGTATTGAGAAACCAATAGAAATCTAAGATTGAATATTAGGACTAACCTAGCTTTTCATGGTGAGATAGTACTAGAGAACTATAAATTTAGCTTTTGTCTTAATAGTAGCAGTCAGTACCTTAGGAAGCCAAGAGCAATGAATATAACATTTCTCTTAATCATACCTCGAACACAGAGATTTGCAACCACCTTCCCTCAAGAAACCATGACATTATCTAGAGTCTTTCTATTTAGTTTATAACTTGTTACTCTGAACCCTTAGCGCTCGCTAGTTGTGCGACGACTAACTATGTTCTTCTATTCTTCATCTTTCAACCCGTGCCACTTGACACCTCTGATTATAGACCAAGTAATTTTATTCTATGTTAGGATATATAGTTGTTAAGGTTATAGTTGTAATATTGAATTTTAAAATTGTGTGCTTAGTTGTTAGAACTTGATGGTTTAAGTTATTCTTGCAGATTGTGACCTGGTAATTATCCCTTAATTTTAAATCGCGTAACTTGTACCACACCTTGATACAAGTTATATTCTATTTTACTTAAAGGCCAGTAACTTTTCCATCCTTAATGTTGACACCTTTATTCTATAAGCACTATGATTAAGACTTAAGGTGACCATTACCTATAAAATGCAATATGATACCCTAATAGGTACCAAGATCTTTTCCGTATGTACCCCAATAAGATTTTATACTTTATTTAAAAGAATAATTTTATTTTGTAGGACCCCCTCAAGACTGTCACAGTATTAGTTTATTATTTTAAGTTGGGTAGTATACCTCACAACATAGTATCACATAGTCTTTTGACATATTATTGAAGTATAACCGAATGACATTACATGTATGCTAGCATAAGACGACATTGGTTATTCAGACTGTAGAATTTAGAGACCATACCCTATTTGGTCGACTAGCGACTTCGACAAGGAGTTAGTATGACAACTGTAGACATTGTAGAGTCTTATCTTTTTGTGAACTTGAACTATTTTATAACATCTCTCATCATAATCTAGCGTACTTATATTTTCTGTACTACCTTGACTTATGCCGCTATTATAGCCTAGTTTTTGCAAGCTTATTCTTTTATCGAGCTCGCTCATGACATATGTATTATTGGGTGCACACAATGATATAATTGTCTAATCAGAACCAGTATATTATGGTCTAGACAAACTTAGTACACTTGGTTTGCCCTTCGCAATACTACCTTACGTGGATTGAGATATATAGTTGACTAGAAGACGAATGTACTTTCCCTTAGATATGTCTGAGCATATCGTATCGATTATATAACAATACTGATACGAGCATGCGAGTAAGAAATTACCAAATAGGATTTTAATCCATAACTGCCTTGACAATTCCCATTTGAATTTTAAACGCCTTGATCCCCATACTTGTATTCTATCACCGCCCCCTTGAACTCTTATTTGTTCTTCTCCGTCTTTCCCTATTTCGGAAAGACAAACCTCGTGCTTGGTATAACTTGATACACAGATAGTACTAGGTATACCCATAGGTCAATCGCATTATTTGGTGACCATCTTTTATAATTGATTAAGGGCATATCATATATGATATATTTGGTGTTAAAGTTTGAGGATTGAATAGCATGATTAAAACTTGAGGATATTTTTCTTAAAATGTATAGCTTGTGTGCTACATGGGTAAATTTTAGGTTGGGTAGAAGTTGCATTGAAAAACTTGAGAGGAATTTCTTTTAGATTGTGATCAAACAAGATTAGATTGGGAGATTTAAGTCACTTTAATTTTGAGAAATTTTAAAAGAAGGAGTTAGATGATGAGTACTTAATGAATTTTGAAACCTTGATGTGTCATACCCAAATATTTATACTTTAAGTACATGATTTAAATTTTGAATATTGAAGGTAAATTATCAATTCGAATTTTGAGGATAAATATAGAATTTTAGACTTGAACATTGGTGGATTGAATTTAAATTTTTTAACAATTTGATAATTTGAATTAAGAGTTAAATTTGATTGTTGGATCACCTATTTGAAATGTTGATGATGGAAATTGAATTTAAAAATTTGAAGAGTACAAAATTCATAAGTTGAAAATAGGAATAATGTTTGATTATAATTATTTTCTGGAGGAGATTATGATAGTTGGAGATCATGATGTAAAATTTGATATAGAATTATTTAAATCTTGAAAATGTTATATGGATTCAATTTAAATTTGGATATTGATGATTTGGAAAAGTGAGAAGAGATTACAATAGGTTGAATTTTGATTTGAATAGTGATTATCTTAATTTTGAACTGATTGTGATATATTTGAATAGATTTTGTTATTTAAATTTTTGTAAGAGATTGCGATTGACGTGCCTTATGTACGAATGTGAAGGATTTAACAAATTATGCCTTATTTTAATTTCGAGGACGAAATTATTTTAAGTTGGGTAGATATTAAACCCCCTCACCCAAAATAGACAAAAATTTGACATGATGAACTTACATAAAATTATTTTTTTAGAATTTAATATACAAGTTTAATCTACTATAAAAAAATTGCAACGTAGACGTAATTAGGAAACCACCGAAAACTGTCATCTGTGCGCCCTTGTGGCCATAACTCTTTACCGACTTGTGATTTTATGAAACTGTCGATTCCAGCGTTCATGTAGAGTTGAAATCTATAGGATTCCACACAAAAATCCAGGATTTGAGTTGGTTGATTTTTTGGTCAACGGATCACCTCGATTTATGTGCCACGGATCATAAATCCGTAAAGTTGACTTTCTTTCGACCAAAATTAGAGTTTAACAATAAAATCAGATTATAATAAGATTAAAACACTATTTTAGATTATTTTATTCAGAATTAAAATAGATTAAAATAGAGGAACCTATTCACCCACTTTTCTAACTTAACTTGTTTAATTTATGTGACGGGTAGATCAGACGACGCCTTGAGTTACGACTTCATCCTTTTTCAGAGCAGGCAAGTATACCTTGCCATTGTAATGTTATTCATATTCCATATGTTGCATGCATCTTTATTTTCTGTCTTTAGTTCATATATTTTAACTGCTATATAAAATGCGCATCCAAGGAAACTTGGGTGCAACGACGGTGTTGTCATGATATATTTTTATTATGTATATGCATTGACCTTGTTTATGAGACCATTTATGGCCAGATAGCCCACTTATTAGAAAGTTGTTCTCAAACTATATTCACTTAGACGGTTAGGCGACCCATTGGATATTTATTTCAGTACTTTATTGGCATGCTTTTATGTATCTTGTTATGTCCCTCTGAGGACCTGGCACCTTACAGGTGTAGCTATTCTTGAGTATTCGCAGGAGCGCAGATCTGGACTAGTTGCTTATATTTGAGGAGGTCTTTCCTTTGAGCCTCGTGATTATTGGTGATGTACTTATGTTGTGTTTGCTTTTATATTCTAGTTCGGCAGTGGATTTGTTTCCATCCGACTGTCTTCTTTAGATACTTTATAATGAGATCTAGTTTCATAGACATTGGTTATTTATTTATATTTGATTTTTGTGGATGAGATTTAGAATATACCCTGTGACTTATGATAGATTTATACCACTTGTGGATTTGATATTCATATTACAACGTACGTATAAGTTTTGGTTTCCATATATTGGAGTTGCCATATCCATGCGGTTGGCATGCTTACGTGTCCTAGTCCTACGTATTTTGGGACTGGGGCGTGACACGTACCGACCCATCCTTCTTTGGTACAAAAAGTACTGGAGCACCCTATGGTGATGAACTAGAACGGATAAAGCCCTTATCTTGCAACTCATCCACCTGCTTCTTCAACTGTGCCAGTTCGCTATTGTTGACTCTATAGACGTGCTGAGATATCGGCTCTGCACTTGGCACTAAATCTATAAAGAATTCTATATCTCTGTCCGGCGGCAACCCCGACAACTCCTCTAAAAAGATATCCGTGAACTCTGCAATCAACGGATATGGCGGCTCCTGCTCTTCTACCAAAGCTCCACAGAAATTGCCTTCGCTCTGCTTTGATCCTCTGACAAACTCGAACTTCGGCTCTCCTGGCATCTGAAATAAAACTTTCCCTCCATGATAATCGATACTAGCGTGATGCCTACTCAACCAATCCATCCCGAGTACTATATCGTAACTCGGAAGTGGCATTACGAGTAAACATACGCTCAGCTCACGGCCTCCCAAATAAACTCTCTGGTTCTTACAAACATCACTGACCAGGATAATGCCACCCCCGGTCATGATCTTGCAAGTCCTCGCCAACGGTTCAGACTCAAGACGATGTCTCAGAGCAAAAGATACAAATACAAAGCTATGAGAAGCACCAGAATCGAATAAAATATGAGCTGGAAAAGAATCGAGATAAATTGAATAAAGGAATCAATATTGAATATGATACGATATCATCAAAGAATAATAGAATTTTAATCCAAGTAAAAGCAATATTCAATAGATAGGGATTTGTAAAACAGATTTTGGAATGTTTCCTAGTTGTGATTGAGTAAACTCTCAGCCTAAATCCTATTTCCTAAAGAAGGCTCGTAGCAGTACTCTAGACGAGCACAACTACAAAATTGTACTACTTGCGAATCTAGACCTGCATGGGCCACCACTAAAAATATGTCACGATCCGCACTCGGATATTCGGATACGAGTACGTGGTTACGCCCAGCCTACGCTGCAGAATCGGCGGTAGAACGCTGTCTGGGTCATTTTTAACTATCTAACATCTCAACAATATAATATGGTACCTGTCAATCATCTCAACTCCAAACGGAGGAGCAATATGGTATCGCACAAGTATGACTAATCTCAATCACAAAAAAAACTAAGGAAGAATAAAGCATGAATGGATTAGCAAAGGAAAGAAAAGATACAATCCATAATCTGAAATAATAATAATACAAAATATGAATCACAACAAATAATAGTCTAATACAATCCAACACAAATAAACTAGACCTCCTCGGGCTCTGCAACTAAGTTCTCCTGGTCTATAGGAGTATCCTCTCTAGGTATGTCGTCCTGCTGCCCGTAGAATGTGGGACATTGATCTATAAGCCAATCATCTGGAAAAATATATCCAGTCAGGATTGGAGCGAAGTACATACCTCTGAAAACAGTTTTAATAGCATAATCGAGCATATAAACAGATAATAGAAATGAATATAAGATCACTAAATATATGAATAATGAACAATAGATATACAGGTAATGTACGAGAATATAGATCAACAATATAAATATCAACAATATGATGAAATAACTGTAATCTAAACTAATGTGCCTCAGAATACAAGTTCATTATGTGATCGGGTTGGGTGAACATGATCAGGTAAGACGATTACAAGTGAGGTATGTAACTAGAATGTACATGATATAACAATGGGGCTTTGATCACATAATCAACTCCTACTCTCCTACCCCCAACTAATACCGATGGATCCAATCACGACATGCTACGAACATGAAATATAACCACTGAACACGAGCAGTGGGTGTACACGAATATCATAACCACCAAACACGAGCGGTGGGTGTACACGAATAAGCACACGAAATACGAGCGGTGTGTGAGCATGAAATATAATCAATACCCAATATATAAGATGAGATACATGTACATGAGTACCCGCTGAACACGGTAGGGGATAACAACTCCTGACAGGATCTATATAGTACTAATCCGTAAAATTACTGTGTTGAGATCAAGTATATAATTCTAGATCATGCATATATACAATATTATGAATTAAAAACTATCAGAAAAATGTACTCGCCTGAAGTCCTGAGCAAGGTGTGTCTCTCGATGCCAAAGTTGGTGTCACACAGACCTATATATGGTATGTTGCATCAATACAAAGTTCAAGAATAAAAATTAGTTAATATAATGCAATTCTAAGTCATAAAGCCATTTCTAGGTCAAACCATTGAAATCTAGGTTGCAAGAGTCTAATACTAGGTCACTAAGTCAATACACTATGAAACTAAGCTATACTAGCTAAGCTATGAAACTAAAAGACACTCAAAAAGCCATATCCTAAGATATGCAAGTTCATTTTTATGAAAGTAGTATTTTAGATATATATACAAGTTAATATTCATAACAATATAACAAAACAAATGAAATAGGATACCTTGGCCTTGCACCAATGCGTATTACATCTATCTCGATACCCAAACTCAATACCTTGGGTATCGACTCAATACCTTGGTAATACCTTGGTATCCCGAGGTAACCCAAACCACTATTGATATAGCTAATACATATATATAAATACCTCAAACACTAGCTTATTATGTATCTAAACTACTAACAATATACACTACCTATTAGTATATGTATACTAGACTAACTACATTAATATATCTACTACTACCAACAACCCATAATTACATGTATACATACATACATACTCATATAGCTAATTATATATATATCAAGTATCCAATAACTATCTATTGTATAACAAGTATATATATATATATAAATATATATATATATATATATATATATATATATATATATATATAACTCACTAATTATATACCCATACCTTAACATTAAACTAACTAACACTAATATACCTATCTCACTAACAATACCAAGCTAAACCAAAACCTCAACTAACTAATTGCTAACTGTTACTAACTAACTGAAAACTAACTAAAACCAAAACCTTGATAACCCAAACCCAAGTAAACAACTGAACTGAAATACCCAGGGACTGAAACTGAACAGTGCATCCACTCCTTGTTGTATGCCCGAGTCTCTCTTCATTGTGTCTCGACTGAATTGATACTCTGTGATACTGAAACTGGATAATGAACTGTACATGGATACACTGGTATACAGTGTTATTGTGCATATCCTGTACTGTACAAATACTGCACAGTGCACTGACTATTGGTGCCCAATCCTGTTGCACAGCTGATACCCTTCTTCCTTGGCTGCACGAGCCAATGCACTGGTTGTGCATTGTTGTTGATTGCATTATGCCTAAACACCTTGCTGCCAGTGCCTGAGAGCTGCAGTTGCTGCTCTTCAGCTCGACTGCACTGCAGTAGGAAAGCTACTGCAGTGCCTCCCAACCCGAGCTGTACACCTCTTCAATCACGGCTCTTCAGGGATGCTGTGCAAGCCCGAGCTTGATGTAGTGGATGCCCAGCTTGACTGCACCATGCAGAGGCTGTGCAACCCGAGCCCCCCTCGCTGTATGCACATCTTAGTGCATAAGTTAGCAGGGAACTCCATGTTGTTGCTGTGCTACCTGTTAATATTGTGGCTCTTCTCTTCCACTGCTGCACATCTGTTGACACCCTTTGCTGTGATCACTGCAAAGTGAGCTGTTGATACTCTCTGCTATGCTCACAGCATAGTGAGCTATCTCGAGTACTCACTACTCCTCTGCACAGTCTCTACTATTTCCAATGACTGAAACTCTCACCCTCACACACACAAACACATTCCTCTATGGATATAAATATATATATATATATATATATATATATATATATATATATATATATATATCAAGGTCTCACAATTACTTATGTATATAGATACATATGTTAACTCACACACATATAATCAAACACACACATACATATATACAAGTACATATATATTTACACATATACATATATACTTATACAAAAACTCATATACACTATCATAAACATATATATCACATGCATATTATATATATATATATATATATATATATATATAGGAAAGAGGACAAAACACCAAACACATTGAGTGCACCGCACCCGTATCACACTAACTCTATGATACGCTTGCGATACGGCTCCACCATACAACCAAACATATCTCGTAGGACACGAGCAAGTATAATACACTAAATATGAATAATACGTATAGTAATTAGATTAACTACGTGTCTGTGCCATAATATGATATGCACAAGTCCCCGTATCGAAGGAAAACCCCCAAAATCAACCTATTTCGTTAAATTGATGAGATACGGCATATACGTATCCAATTTTGGACACAATACTAGTCACAAACAAGCAATCATATGTCATTTAGATCTATTAGACCAAATGACAACCACTACATGTGCCAATCTCGGAATTCTTCCAAAATTGACACCAAAATGTACATAACTTCGACCGTAGGTCTCCGATGAACCTAAAATCAATTTCTATGGGTAGACTATGCATGTGGGTTGATTTTTCATGGTTAAATATTATATCTAGAGTCTATTAAAAGAGGTAAAACTGAAATGTACCTATCGGGAGATGGATTCCTAATGAAAAGTCTCCAAATACAAAGTAGCTCATCTCCTTGTAGATCTTGGCCTCCTCCTTGTTGCTCCTTGCTTCCTTCTTGTAGATCCTTGATGTAGAAGCCTCCAATGAAGAATAGGAAAGGAAATTTTTGAAGAATTGGTGGAGGAATGATGAGCGAATGAAGGAAATTGAAAGAGGAAAATTGTAAATCTAAATAAATTAGGAATTAAAATAAAATGAGCACACTCTCTCCTCACTCTAGGTCCGTCCATATACCCTCTCCATGCTAGTATAAAAGTCTCATTTACCCCCTTTGGGCCTCTCATAAAAAAATTAATTTGGGAGGGAAGGTTCTAGTTTAATGGTTTCACTAATTAATACAACATCCTAATCCATGTGCCTAATTCATGGACTCAAACTAAACTCGTCCAAAATATTGGTTCATGCAACTACTAAAATAGGTTAGGTCCACTACACAAGTCTAAAATAATTCTACAACTAACAATCAACAAATAATACAACAATTAATTAATCATGCATGCACAATATTTAAATACAAATAATCATAAATTTAAAATTACCCATGTCAATTACCAAACTACCCTTGAATGAAAATGTGAGGGTGACATCCCCAACCTCGGTTGTTGCAGGGCGGGCAGAGGTGGTGGCACCTGTGGCAAGACACTGAGGCAACCCTCTCTACTACAGCGAGTGCTAGCTGATGGACATTCCCAATGCCCTGTCGCATCACCTCAGACTGATGCTATTATGCCTCTGCCTAGGCCCTCTGGACCTCCATTATCTGCTGGAATAACGCAAATACCTGTGCCGGATCAACTACTGGTGGGGGTAGTGGAAGCTCCTCTGATATTGTAGCACGATCCTCTGTACTGGAGGTGGAGCACCCCTGAAAGCTACTGCAGTAACGCCTACCTGGAGCGGTGATGCGGCCCCCTGAGCTGAAGCTGATGGAGTAGTGGTTGCTGCTGCCCTCCTCATAGGTGACGAAGTGACCGACCTCGCTGTCACTGCGCCTGAGCACTGGTATCGCGTCTTTGGCGGTATCCTAGAGATAGATTGAAACAAGGGAATCAATATTGAGTAAGATACGATATCATCAATGAATGACAGAATTATTCAAGTAAACAAGCATTCAGATTAATAAGGATAGAAAAAGCAATAAGTTGGAAGTATTCCTAGCTGTGATTGAGTAAACTTTCAGCCTACATCATATATCCTAAAGCAGGCTCGTAGCAGTACTCTAAATTTGAGCACTACTACGATATCGCACTAATTGCGATCTCGAGGACCTGCATGGGCCTCCACTAAAAATGTGTCATGACCCACACCCGGAATGAGGATATGAGTACAAGAACAACGTCCAGCCTATGCAGCAGCATCGGTGTCATGACCCACACCCACAATTTGGGCATGAGACGTGGGTACGTCCAGCCTACGCCGCAGCATCGGCGGTAGAACGATGTCTATGTCTCAATACTACTGATCACAACTCACAAAATAACCTGTCAATGATCTCAACTCCATAAGGAGGACAATGAATATGCAATTGAACAACAAAATATAAGGTACTCAATCACAATAACTATAAGAAGGTAAATGGCACGATGAGATATAAAAGATAAGGAAGTTCTGACATAAGTCTAGAACACAACTCAAATAGCAATAATAAGTCTAGAGTCTAACTAACTCAACATAAATATACCCATGTCTCATAGTTTAGAGCAATCCAATACATAATAAACTAGACTAAGTATTGTCTAAACAACTGCGGGTGGTGTCTCCTCTAAGGAGAGTGGCTCCTCTGGAATCTCTGGAATGTAGTCTCCATCTACTCCTGGACCATAGTGGGTAGGACAAAAATTCTCGAGATTCTCTAAAAATATTATCCAGTCAGGATTGGAGTGAAGCACAAAAACTAACAGCAGTTTCAATTATATTGATAAAAACTATAAAACAGTGTAAGAAAATACATGATAAAGAAATACTGGAAAATAAGAAATACTGGAGAGGCATATAATCAGTATATAGAACTAACTAGCAATGAAAAAGATATATGGAATTACTAAAAATAAAATGAACTGGAATAAAAGAATAGGAATTCTATCTAAGTATTGTGAAATATCAGTTTGCTATGTGATCGGCTTGGGACTAGATCAGGCTTGTTATATATGATTGGCTATGATACATATGAGGTTAGGCTAACCATCTGGTTATCTATGATATAAGCAATAGTCAGGCTAATCATATATAACAGTCTATGAGGCATGTAAATGGTCAGGCTACACCCTACATGATATGTAGGGCGAGCTATGATACATGTAAAGTGGGGTATGATCACATAATCTTGCTAATATTTTTTCGTCCCCAGCTAGTACGATGGATTCCAATCATGACTCTTCATGACAGGGATCTATGATACTAGCCCGTGTATTCGCTGGGTCAGAATCAAGTATATATTATAACTAGAATCATAGTAATAATCAAAATAATAAAAACTGTCAGAGAATGTACTCGCCTGTAGTCCTGAGCAATGTATGAGGATCGATGCCCAAAATGGAGTCACGAGGACCTAAACATAAAATTATGGTATGAAATGAAAGATGAGCATGATTAACTAACCAATAATGATATTTCTAGGCCATATCTAAGTCCAACTAGGCTAACTAGGTCCACTAGTCAAATTCTACATCATACTAGTCTATATTAGTTAATACTAACTAAACTAGCCTTATACTAATTAGTACTAAGATCTACTAGTTATATTAGTTAGGGTTTAACTAATACTAGATTTTAGCCCGCATAAACCTTAATGCTAGCTAATACCTATATACTTATTAACTCCTATTTGGTAAAATCAAGTTAAAATCTTAACATATATCTAGTATTACTAGCTATCAACATTACCTCTCGTAGTTGTCTGTAACTGAATCCTGCCCCATCTATTGCTGATGCTTAACTTAACATTGCCACAATATACCTCAACCATCTACTCTACTATGCATCTAAATCCCCCCTTATAATACACCACTCATAGCAGTGCAACCTTAGCCTTGATATCTGAACTGAACCAACATACTAACTCCATGCTATCATACCTACTGTTACCTATCCTGCTATCCCATTGTTAATAATGAATCAGTGATACCCAGTAATCCCGTAACTGACTGCTAATGCTGCTATAGCCCCTGCTCAATACTGTAGTTACCCCAAGGATTGGGACTGTTGTTCCTTCAATCTATCTTAACAATTTGGATTGAACCAAGTCCCTTGAGTGCACATCACTATGTACTGATACATGAGTATCAGTCCGCACACAGATACAAGGACTGATATATGAGCACAAGTTATAGCATCACAGTATCATATATAATTCACCTTTACTGCTACTATTGTGCTAAGATTAATATTTGTTCATTCAAACCTAACTCCTCTTAGGTTTGATAGTCAGTGACACTCACTTGCACTTAACCTTACTTGGTATCACACATCTCAGTCCCCTTCATCTGACATTACCTAAACTGATACCCACTTCATCTGCCCAAAACTCGGTTCCTTGTTGTTGATACACTACCTTAAACTAGGCACACACTAAGACCAGTGTATCATTCTTCACTGATACACTGAGAACCCCCACTCGAGCCTTTCCCTTCATCTCCTGATAATTACAACTATGCCAAAAACTGGACAGATATTAAGTATCAGTCCTCTTCTAAAACCTTATCTATCTTAATCATCAAATAATATTTATATCTGAACTCAATGCCCCACTCCATCCTGACACTGAGTATGAACTTACCACTCTCATCCATCCTCACAGATCCAATGAACTGGCCACCCCTTGCCTGCACACCCTGCAGGCAGTTCCCTCAAGTGCACAAGTTTTGATCAGCTCATGCTCGATCCTGGCATTGGTTATCAAGGCTGTTGTGTAACGGATACCTCAATAATTCATAACTACTGATACTCTATTCTACTGTGCATGACACAGTGCACAGTCCCACCTCCTATACACTTGTGCACAAAGGCACCACTGCCTGGATACTTGATAGCTGAACTGAACATAGTTTAGTTCTCACTCAAACTGAAACATCCCTCGACCAGATGTCTGCTGCACTGAGTATAACTCAATCTCCAACTGATATTACCCAACACAACCCATTACAACACTGCTAACACACATAACAAATTTGATACTCACACATATACACAGGTATCACTCAAATTCCTCACACACTCACACAATAAAATACAAACCCGAATCTCCCATGCTTGCACAGCAAACTAAGTCACTTTACTCACATTACCTGCACATATGTATGTACTCCAATGTATACTCCTAAACACACAAACCAAAACACCCATATATATACATAGACACATACACACTTATACATTTAAACAAACAACTAGTGTGTACTAATCTAGGACAATCATGATACACAACCAATCTTCATGCTAAAACCTTTAATAACCTATTAATCATACTAATACATATGAAATACATATCAAATATATATATATATATATATATATATATATATATATATATACACACACACACACACACACACACACACACACACACACACACACACATATATATATATGTAATATGATTTGTTGTTATGAAAAATAGGGAAAAACACACCCATAAACACAAAACCCCAAATTTGCATACAACACCATGAAGAAAATATCATGAAAACCAATAAAGACTCATGCTTTTCCTTTATGGCTATTCCTAAACCATGGTTGCGCTCCTAATGGCTAAACAAATAATAAAAACAGAATTTTAAAGAGAGATTTCAGATTTTTACCTATTGGGAGATGGATTCCCAATGCAAACTTCTTCTTCTCTAAGGCTCCTTGTGACTTAAGATTCTAGGCTTCTTAGATGAGGAAAATAAGAGAGTTTTGAGGTTTAAAATTCTGAAATTTGTGGAGGAAAGAAAAGGGTTTGGGAAAGAGCTATTTTTAGGATTTTCTTCATGAGCTATGAGGAACTAGAGGAAGGCTCCCTCTAACTATATAGGCTGGCCACACCTAGGGCTTAGGATTTGTAATGCATAAGGTCCTCAATGCCCAATGGTTAGTCATGAAGGGTTATTCAAATAAGTAGGTTTTAATCCTAAGTAAGGGGTTTTACTAGATTCTAATTTAAAATGAGAGGAATTTATTTAGTGGGTTCAAATATGAGTCTAATGTAAAGTCAATGGTCACATCAAGTCTAGTCCACTAACCCATATCATTAATAATAATAATACAACACATTATACATATTATGTAACTATAACACAATATATATATATATATATATATATATATATAAATATAAATATTATAAATGACAATAATGCCCCTATTCTAGAAATATGGTAGTGACAATCGGCGATAGAACATTGTTTGGGTCAATAATACTATCTAACATCATACATAATATATGTATGGCACCTTTCAAACTGTCTCAACTCCAAATGGAGGAACAATATGATGATACAATAATGAAAGACAATACTCAATCACAATATCAAACTAGAGGAAGAAATGGCACGATATGGAGTAAAGGAAAGAAGTACAAGAGTCACAAATACAAGTCCAAGTCTAACATCTACTCACAACACAATAGTCTCCAACATAATAATACATGTCAAGGCTCTAAAGAGTAATATACAAAACAATAATAAAAGCTAAGACTCCTCTGTAGCTAGTGCTACGTTCTCCTCTACTAGAGGTGCTATCTCTCTTGTTGGATCACCATCTTGGGTCCCGTAATATATGGGACACATCCCCTCTAGCCAGTGTCACTACCACATTATGAAAATAGGGATATTTTCGACTTTTTTTTTATAATTATTAGTATTGTGGTATTTATATTAAATGATTTCTTAATATTGTATTTAATTTAGATAATTGCATGAGGTATGTATTTAAATATATTATATTATATACTGCGTTCTTAACGTCTGAGCTGGTAGACTTGACCTAGAGGCCACTAGACGAACACCTGATCGAATATTAGGGATTATGTATTTAATTGTTTTATTTTAGAATTATTTATTGGAGGTTGTATTTAATTACCGTAATTTATTTAATTTTTGCGCGCTACCGTTGCTTCGATATTTGGAGCGCTACCCTGACTTTTGCCTTCCAACAAATTTCACAACCTTGCCCTAGACATGCCCGCCTTCCATTCTGCTATTTTTGCAAACCAAAATTATGCTCTCTGTACCTTATTTTTTAGCCGCACAAAAATCGTCGCGGACGTTTATTTAATTCCTAAATAAATTCCTATTTTGTATCGTTGTGCGTTCCAATCAAAATTGGAGGCAATCTTGACCTATTTTTCGTATGACCCAAATTAGGATAATATTCTGTTCTGAGTCTTCTCCATTAATGCTATTGATGACCCGACCTGATTTTGGCCCCATGTACTCCTAATTAATTTTTGAACACAGCTTATATTTATTCCTAATTAAATTGAGGATACCATTTTAACCAATTCCGAAAATCTCAATTTAATTCCAGTGCCCTGCTATTTAAGCCCGTGCGACACACAATGCCCCCTCACCCTACAAAATGCCAGACACCGAATTGCCCGCCAAATTTTTGTCATTTCATACATCTGTGCAAATACCCAAATTTAAGGGGGCTAATTTGCAAATTGGCATTTGGTGTCAACACCTCATTCCCACATGAAAATTTTCATTCATGTTTAATCTTGGCCATTCATTAAATGGGTAAATCCTCACCCCTCATTCACAACACCCTCTCTCCTCATTTCTTTTGTTTGCATTTTCTCCATGTTAAATCATGACCCTCCATTTAAGATGGAGTCATCCCCACCACACAACACCCTTAAAAATCCCTCAACACTCTTCCCAAAGTAACTCTATATGCAATTTGGCCGGCCCTAAATTTTTAGGGAGCCACATCACCCTCTCCATACAAAGAAACTCCTCCCTCCATTCTTCTTCTTCCCTACACCATCTTCTCCTTCCCAACCCCATTTCGGCCAATCCCCCACCTCCGGCGGCCAACGACGACGACCCCGGCCTGCCGTCAGCCCCGCTATTGCTCAGCCGCTGCTGCTTAACTGCTGCGCCGGCCGGCTACCCCAGCACCACCACCATCACCATTAGAACCGCCACCACCATCAACTCCCTCCCGTCGTCAGTGTCGGGTCGACCATGGCTCTGTGCGGTATTGACCGAAGTGTGGCCGACCTCGTTGAAGATGACGACTCCTCATCCCTGCAACGAACCGCCAGCGGAGAAGAGGAAGTTCGTTGTGACATTCTTACAAACACTTGCTGATCAAGTTTGAAGCAAGGGACTTACCGATCCTGACTGGCGTTTGTCGAACGACTGTGTCGAAATCATGACAGTCGTCGGGGCTTCACCGGCAGGACGAGATCGATCGTGAGGCTGGCCGCTGGCCCTGGAGCTCGAGCAGATCCCACCGGAGCAGCGGCCGAAACTTTCATTCAGGAGATTACGACCTTTTTAGCAGGTTTGGTGATAGTATTTACACGAGGATGGAAGCTAACCCTTGTTATGCTATCAATTATACCACCCTTGGTACTCTCTGCTGCCACGCTGCATAGGTTACTAGCAAAGATGGCAGCCAAGGGGCAGTCAAGTTACTCAGAAGCTACAACTATAGTAGAACAAACAGTTGGCTCCATTAGAACAGTTGCATCTTTCACTGGAGAGATGCAAGCTGTGGATAATTACATGGTCTCTCTGAAGAAGCTTTACAAATCAAGTATCGTAGAGAGCTCGGCTGCAGGAATTAGCCTGGGATTCACATATTTCCTTTTATACAGTAGCTATGCTTTATGCATATGGTTCGGATCGTCGCTAATACTGAAGGATGGCTATAGTGGCGGAGATGTCATTAGTGTGGTGTTCATAGTTATCATCAGCTCCTCGTCTGCAGGTAAATTAGCTCCTTGTACAATTGCCTTTGCAGCCGGGCAAGTGGCAGCCTCCATTCTATTTGACAAGATCAATAGGAAGCCTGAGATAGACGCATACGACTCCGGCACTCCCCCTCCACGTCGAGCCCGCTGCCATCTTCACCACCACCATTGTATCACGACCACCACCTCATCCCCTCGTTCCCTCCGGCGGCCTCCTGCTGCAGTCCGGCGAGCCTCCGTCGACCACCCCCTGTGAGCCTCTCCTTCTTCTCTCCTTATGTGTATAATGTATGTATTAGTGTAATTTATAGTGTATATATAGTTAGTATATATAATGTATGTATGGTATGTATATTAGTATAATGTAAATGTATTTAATAGTATATGTATGTATTTTAATTATGTATCATATAGTGTTAATATGTATATATGTATTGTATATTGTATATGTATATATTTAATAACTGATATACATGTAAATATGTATATATATAGTATATATAATTAATTTAGTATATGTATATATGCATATTTTGTATACTTAATATATTCTTAATATTTCTAATTGGTTTGTATATATGTATATATATTGGGTTATTTTTATATAATATCTATTTAAATAAAAAGTATATGCTAGTATAAATTTAATTTGGTGTATTAGTATTAGTATATTTAAATGATAATGTTGACAATATATATATCCTAAAATGTATTTTTGGCATATATATGACTATGTATATATAAGGTTCAACTAGTATAAATTAAATATGTATTTAAAAGGCAGATATATATATATATATTGTAAATACATTTAAATTGGTGCATGTATAAATATTGTAAGTATTAATAAGTGTAATATTTTTTACGTATCCCTACTAGATGACCCTAGTTGACTAGAGCCATGCCCGGCATAGCCCTGAGGCCAGTGTATTTTTATTGTGTGTTAGTGTAGCATCTGATACAAGTGATATTATTATATGTTTATAGGACTGTCGGATTCTCCAGATGATACTCTGGGACAGGACATTGGTATTGACAGCTAAGGACCCAAGGCGAGTACATTCTCTGATTAGTTTCTAATTTATGATATCTCCTATGTTCACTGTATCTAGTGTAGATATCCATGCTCTTGACACGTTGGTTACACGGATTGGTATACACGGATCTCGTCATGAGATGTTATTCCTTATTCATGGTGTAGCTTGTACAAGACTCGTTTCCTTGCTATCTTGTGCATGTACAGACACTGATTTCCGGGGAGACTTGCTACCTCCCTAGGGAATCCCGTGCCATAGCGTACCATGATTGGATCTACTATACCAGTCGGGGGTGGGGAGTATTCTAGTGTAGATATGTGATCATACCCAACTTTATATGCATCATAGCTCACCCCACATCTCACGTCGGGTGCGGCCTGACCATTTACATGCTTCATAGCTGTTACATGTGATTAGCCTGACCTCTACATGCATCATAGCTAACCAACGGTTAGCCTGACCTTACAAGAATCATAGCTAATCACATGTAACCAGCCTGATCAAGTTCCCAAGCCGATCATATGTTAAAGCTAGTACTCACACACTTAGTCATAGGTTTCTTGCTCATGGACATATCGTTTCTTCTCCTGCATTTACTTATAGTATTTCCAGTATTTCTTTTATTTCTCGTACCTATACATGCCTCTTGTATATTTCCATCTAGAACTGCTACATAGTTTATATCATTAATATAGAACTGCTATTTAGAGATGTACTTTGCTCCTTCCTGACTGGAAAATATTTTCCAGACTGTGACCTTAGTGGACTTGTTTCTGACACTTGGGGATTGGATGTTACTGATTACAGGTATGACTATTTTGTCGTTAGACTTGTCTTGTATTTCTTGCTTGCCTTGATATCTCATCGTGCTTTAGTTTATGTGATTGAGTATTTCTAATATTATTTCATGATATCCACGTCTCCTTATGGAGTTGGGTATTCACGTGAGTTTGATTAGATAGTTACATGACCTAGACAGCGTTCTACCGCCGATGCTGTGGCGTAGGCTGGACGTACCCACGCACTCGTGCCCCTAAACCGGGTGCGGGTCGTGACACATTTTTAGTGGTGGCCCATGCAGGTCTGACTTTGCAAGTTGTGCGATGTCGTGGTAGTGCGACGTCTTAGTTACACTACTGCGTGCCTGCTATAGAATATAGGACATAGGATACTAGGATGAGAGAGGATACTCAATCACAAAAATTCTTGAGAGATTCCTGGGATGACCCCTTGAGAATCTTATTATAATTTCTAATTTAAATCTTTTTCTTGTTTTCGTCCGCTCTCGCTTGTTGGTATTAAACTTGATTCTTGTTGATGAGTTATTAAATTAAAATATTGGTATCATTGTTGAGTTTATTCTTGTTGACCAGTTGTTAAATTTAATTCTTGGTATCGTTGTTGAGTTAATTTCATATCGAGATGAATTTTACGGGATAAAATTTACGGTATCATCTGATGACATATATTGATGAGGACAGTGAGAAAGGTAACGTCTACTTTGGTTATGGAACCTAGAGTTTATCGCAGCCATATTAGCTGTCGTGACTAGAACGTAGGAACCTGACTTCGGATGTACATATCTTAGTTATGAATTTAGAGTTTCTTGCAGCCATACCGGTTGGCGTGGCGAGGATTCTAGATGACATGATTATAGAGTGCATACCTTAGTTATGGAACCTGTCGTTTATCGCACCTATGCTTACTGGCGTGGCAAGGATTCTAAGTGTCATAATTTCGGACAGACGTGTATGATTATCAGGTTGTATCTTAAATTAGTTCTTAAAGTATCATCTCAACACTTATATATTTCTGTTATACAAGACTTTATTCCATCGTTTCTTTTGGTTGCTAGCAGTAGAAACACCTTCAGTCCTCAAACCAGACTTTTTGAGCTCCTATCCTTGAGGATTCCTTATTAAGTATGATAATTAGTAACTTGTAATTATGGCTGTGTCTTGAGTGTTAGTATTGGTTGAGTGTTGTTAGTAAGTTGTAAGTGTTTCTTAGTTGGACATGTGAGCAGTAGGCTTTAATCTAGAGATACCCATAGCATAGTACCTTGTAACAATGGTTCTAGGAGAAGTGTCATTAGAGACTGAGAGTAGGAGGAGAGCATAGAGTATCAGTGATAGTTCTCAGAGTTAGTATCAGAGCCAATATACCCGTCCTGGATAAGCATGATTATGTAATTGAGTGATCTATGTAAACGATTAGGTATCGAGGAATAGTGTTAAGGATTAATGGAGCATAACGTTCAATTTGATAATTGATATCGGCGTGTTAAAGGTAAAGAAATTTATATGCATGAGGAGTTATAATGAGGTGTCATGAGTAGAGAAATATCAAAATTTGTAATGAAAGTGGTGAAGCGTATCACAGATTAGTTTAACAGGCTATAAAAGATTACAGGGAAATACCTACACAATAATCGAGATAAGGAACCATATACTTGCCCATGAGAATAAGAAATATGAGTGTTATAAAAGGTACAGCTAATCATGGGTTCTAATAAGTTTGAGGAGATGATACAATAATGAAGCTTGCGATATCATACCAAGGGTACTAATGATTCTATAACGAGGATTTGTCGAGAATGATGATAATAACAGTAAGCACTCTATGTGATGATAATTAAATGATATACCAGTTGACATAAATTGAAATCATGAAAGAAATTACAGGTGATGATAACTTT
Source organism: Iris macrosiphon (assembly GCA_036927795.1). Lineage (NCBI taxonomy): Eukaryota > Viridiplantae > Streptophyta > Magnoliopsida > Asparagales > Iridaceae > Iris > Iris macrosiphon. The sequence goes on from JAYESA010000005.1 coordinate 214,270,434, forward strand.
GATCATTGGAGATAATGGTGCAAGTGATTCAGGCAGTACAATTTTAGTACACAGTTATAGACACTAGATGCATTGAGTACACCTTGAGTATCAGAGACCGTGAGCACTGATATGTACGTTTGTGGAGTTATAAATTAAAAAGTGGAAATAAAATTTTATTTTAAGAATTATTGAGGATTTGAGATTATGTCATTAAAATTTTTTGAGGATTTCAAATATTGATTCAATAAAAATGGTCAAGGCTACAAAGATTTTAGAAGTGATTAAAATTTTTATTTTGATGTTGAGTATCTGACTTTGAGGAGGTATATGTATTTATTTTAAAGTTGTTCGAGAAGTTAAACCTTGACGATTATTTTAGGATTAATTTTATGGTAGATGAGAGATATGAATATTAATATATGAGTAGATGATATACATGTGTAAGGATCTGATGACTTGAGCATGATTGAGGTAGCACCGCAGACTGACTTGGGTGTCCATCTAGAGTTGTATTAGAAAAGGTTTAGCACTTAGTATGGTGTGTTACACTTGGTGTGCACTTGAGTGATAAGAACAAATAGTATGGACAATTGTAGTAGGAATGAGAACTAGCTGTGGGTGTACTAAAGTAGAACAGGGAGTGTGGTACTAAAGGGGTAGAGGTATCAAACTTAGATGCATTATTGAACCATGGTTATATTAGAGAATTTTGGTATCAGATTTAATTATTAATAAGCAGGTGTATGCAATGAGGATGTAATCATGGATGTTGTGGACTAAAGGTTAGTTGATAAGGATATCAGTGTACAGGAATAGGAATTAGTTAGTGAATATACTAGAGTTAAGTGTGTGTTAGAGATAAGGGATACTGCAAGTAATATGTTAGCAGGTTCTTTCTTTCCCTCCTAATAATTTCTTCTTCCGTCCTTCGATTGATTGATTTTTCTAATACTGTAGTTCGTATTCATGATTTTCTTGTTAGGATATAACTAGTAGTACACCTTAACAGAGACTGAAATACCATGACAAAAGATACATGACCTATATTTTCTTAAATTGCATGGCTGTAGGTAGAGTTTTCTTAAACCGTGATCATTAGGGTTTTGACCATAGCAAAGATCTATGACAAGGTTATGACTGACAAAAAGGGACAAGATGATTAAAAATTTATGGGTAAGCATTAATTTAAATAAAAAATTAAGGGCTTAATATAACAGAATTGATGGATCATTGATTTTACGAAGATCGAGGTATGATTGAAACTCGAGGATAAAACATTAACTTAAAAGGGAGAGTTAAGAAATTTATATGGCAAAATCGAGGAGTTATTAATTTTAGTAAGGTTATGATATGATATAATTGGTTATTAAAATTTGAGAAAATTAGGGAAATTATCGTTTACCTATTTGATTGCAAGATAGAAATTTTTTTAAATTTTATTTTTATATTATGAAGGTTGCATTTGAAGATTCCGTAAGTATCGCCTCGTTGAGTATTCTGAGGAAAAAAAAGGGGGAAATCAGGAAATAAAATATATTAATGGGATAGTGTCGAATTCGATTCTCGGGATGAGGATTTAGATTTTGAATATGCATTGATTGGGTTTAAATTAGGGAGTAAAAATCATTAACGGATTGGTGTTTAAATTCAAACTTTTCTGATGACAATTCCAATTTTGTGAATGTAGTGGATTAATTGAATTGAAGGGTTGGATTTATGGATTGCGTTTTAGATGGGAGTCTTAATGTTCATTGAGTGAATTAGAGGATGGGATGTCAAAATTCTGAGTACAAATTTTTTTATTCAATTCAGCGAAAATTGTGAGAAAATGGGAACTGATTTTATTTTCAAGGATATTGCAGGAATATAGTAATTTCAGAAATTTTTGAGATTGTGAAATGGCAAGGTGGATTACTACCTGATTTTGTGATTGATGAATTTAACCGTTGATGGAAAATAATATAATAAATAAACACTACTATGAGGACGTTAAATTTCGAGGACGAAATTCTTTTAAGGAGGGTAGACTTGTCACTACCACATTATGAAAACAGGGATATTTTTGACTTTTTTTTTATAATTATTAGTATTGTGGTATTTATATTAAATGATTTCTTAATATTGTATTTAATTTAGATAATTGCATGAGGTGTGTATTTAAATATATTATATTATATACTGCGTTCTTAACGTCTGAGCTGGTAGACTTGACCTAGAGGCCACTAGACGAACACCTGATCGAATATTAGGGATTATGTATTTAATTGTTTTATTTTAGAATTATTTATTGGAGGTTGTATTTAATTACCGTAATTTATTTAATTTTTGCGCGCTACCGTTGCTTCGATATTTGGAGCGCTACCCTGACTTTTGCCTTCCAACAAATTTTACAACCTTGTCCTAGACATGCCCGCCTTCCATTCTGCTATTTTTGCAAACCAAAATTATGCTCTCTGTACCTTATTTTTTAGCCGCACAAAAATCGTCGCGGACGTTTATTTAATTCCTAAATAAATTCCTATTTTGTATCGTTGTGCGTTCCAATCAAAATTGGAGGCAATCTTGACCTATTTTTCGTACGACCCAAATTAGGATAATATTCTGTTCTGAGTCTTCTCCATTAATGCTATTGATGACCCGACCTGATTTTGGCCCCATGTACTCCTAATTAATTTTTGAACACAGCTTGTATTTATTCCTAATTAAATTGAGGATACCATTTTAACCAATTCCGAAAATCTCAATTTAATTCCAGTGCCCTGCTATTTAAGCCCGTGCGACACACAATGCCCCCTCACCCTACAAAACGCCAGACACCGAATCGTCCGCCAAATTTTTGTCATTTCATACATCTGTGCAAATACCCAAATTTAAGGGGGCTAATTTGCAAATTGGCATTTGGTGTCAACACCTCATTCCCACATGAAAAATTTTATTCATGTTTAATCTTGGCCATTCATTAAATGGGTAAATCCTCACCCCTCATTCACAACACCCTCTCTCCTCCTTTCTTTTGTTTGCATTTTCTCCATGTTAAATCATGACCCTCCATTTAAGATGGAGTCATCCCCACCACACAACACCCTTAAAAATCCCTCAACACTCTTCCCAAAGCAACTCTATATGCAATTTGGCCGGCCCTAAATTTTTAGGGAGCCACATCACCCTCTCCATACAAAGAAACTCCTCCCTCCATTCTTCTTCTTCCCTACACCATCTTCTCCTTCCCAACCCCATTCCGGCCAATCCCCCACCTCCGGCGGCCAACGACGACGACCCCGGCCTGCCGTCAGCCCCGCTATTGCTCAGCCGCTGCTGCTCAACTGCTGCGCCGGCCGGCTACCCCAGCACCACCACCATCACCATTAGAACCGCCACCACCATCAACTCCCTCCCGTCGTCAGTGTCGGGTCGACCACGGCTCTGTGCGGTATTGACCGAAGTGTGGCCGACCTCGTTGAAGATGACGACTCCTCATCCCTGCAACGAACCGCCAGCGGAGAAGAGGAAGTTCGTTGTGACATTCTTACAAACACTTGCTGATCAAGTTTGAAGCAAGGGACTTACCGATCCTGACTGGCGTTTGTCGAACGACTGTGTCGGAATCACGACAGTCGTCGGGGCTTCACCGGCGGGACGAGATCGATCGTGAGGCTGGCCGCTGGCCCTGGAGCTCGAGCAGATCCCACCGGAGCAGCGGCCGAAACTTTCATTCAGGAGATTACGACCTTTTTAGCAGGTTTGGTGATAGTATTTACACGAGGATGGAAGCTAACCCTTGTTATGCTATCAATTATACCACCCTTGGTACTCTCTGCTGCCACACTGCATAGGTTACTAGCAAAGATGGCAGCCAAGGGGCAGTCAAGTTACTCAGAAGCTACAACTATAGTAGAACAAACAGTTGGCTCCATTAGAACAGTTGCATCTTTCACTGGAGAGATGCAAGCTGTGGATAATTACATGGTCTCTCTGAAGAAGCTTTACAAATCAAGTATCGTAGAGAGCTCGGCTGCAGGAATTAGCCTGGGATTCACATATTTCCTTTTATACAGTAGCTATGCTTTATGCATATGGTTCGGATCGTCGCTAATACTGAAGGATGGCTATAGTGGCGGAGATGTCATTAGTGTGGTGTTCATAGTTATCATCAGCTCCTCGTCTGCAGGTAAATTAGCTCCTTGTACAATTGCCTTTGCAGCCGGGCAAGTGGCAGCCTCCATTCTATTTGACAAGATCAATAGGAAGCCTGAGATAGACGCATACGACTCCGGCACTCCCCCTCCACGTCGAGCCCGCTGCCATCTTCACCACCACCATTGTATCACGACCACCACCTCATCCCCTCGTTCCCTCCGGCGGCCTCCTGCTGCAGTCCGGCGAGCCTCCGTCGACCACCCCCTGTGAGCCTCTCCTTCTTCTCTCCTTATGTGTATAATGTATGTATTAGTGTAATTTATAGTGTATATATAGTTAGTATATATAATGTATGTATGGTATGTATATTAGTATAATGTAAATGTATTTAATAGTATATGTATGTATTTTAATTATGTATCATATAGTGTTAATATGTATATATGTATTGTATATTGTATATGTATATATTTAATAACTGATATACATGTAAATATGTATATATATAGTATATATAATTAATTTAGTATATGTATATATGCATATTTTGTATACTTAATATATTCTTAATATTTCTAATTGGTTTGTATATATGTATATATATTGGGTTATTTTTATATAATATCTATTTAAATAAAAAGTATATGCTAGTATAAATTTAATTTGGTGTATTAGTATTAGTATATTTAAATGATAATGTTGACAATATATATATCCTAAAATGTATTTTTGGCATATATATGACTATGTATATATAAGGTTCAACTAGTATAAATTAAATATGTATTTAAAAGGCAGATATATATATATATATTGTAAATACATTTAAATTGGTGCATGTATAAATATTGTAAGTATTAATAAGTGTAATATTTTTTACGTATCCCTACTAGATGACCCTAGTTGACTAGAGCCATGCCCGGCATAGCCCTGAGGCCAGTGTATTTTTATTGTGTGTTAGTGTAGCATCTGATACAAGTGATATTATTATATGTTTATAGGACTGTCGGATTCTCCAGATGATACTCTAGGACAGGACATTGGTATTGACAGCTAAGGACCCAAGGCGAGTACATTCTCTGATTAGTTTCTAATTTATGATATCTCCTATGTTCACTGTATCTAGTGTAGATATCCATGCTCTTGACACGTTGGTTACACGGATTGGTATACACTGATCTCGTCATGAGATGTTATTCCTTATTCATGGTGTAGCTTGTACAAGACTCGTTTCCTTGCTATCTTGTGCATGTACAGACACTGATTTCCGGGGAGACTTGCTACCTCCCTAGGGAATCCCGTGCCATAGCGTACCATGATTGGATCTACTATACCAGTCGGGGGTGGGGAGTATTCTAGTGTAGATATGTGATCATACCCAACTTTATATGCATCATAGCTCACCCCACATCTCACGTCGGGTGCGGCCTGACCATTTACATGCTTCATAGCTGTTACATGTGATTAGCCTGACCTCTACATGCATCATAGCTAACCAACGGTTAGCCTGACCTTACAAGAATCATAGCTAATCACATGTAACCAGCCTGATCAAGTTCCCAAGCCAATCATATGTTAAAGCTAGTACTCACACACTTAGTCATAGGTTTTTTGCTCATGGACATATCGTTTCTTCTCCTGCATTTACTTATAGTATTTCCAGTATTTCTTTTATTTCTCGTACCTATACATGCCTCTTGTATATTTCCATCTAGAACTGCTACATAGTTTATATCATTAATATAGAACTGCTATTTAGAGATGTACTTTGCTCCTTCCTGACTGGAAAATATTTTCCAGACTGTGACCTTAGTGGACTTGTTTCTGACACTTGGGGATTGGATGTTACTGATTACAGGTATGACTATTTTGTCGTTAGACTTGTCTTGTATTTCTTGCTTGCCTTGATATCTCATCGTGCTTTAGTTTATGTGATTGAGTATTTCTAACATTATTTCATGATATCCACATCTCCTTATGAAGTTGGGTATTCACGTGAGTTTGATTAGATAGTTACATGACCTAGACAGCGTTCTACCGCCGATGCTGCGGCGTAGGCTGGACGTACCCACGCACTCGTGCCCCTAAACCGGGTGCGGGTCGTGACAGCCAGTCATCTAAAAAATATATCCAATCAGGATTGGAGCAAAGTACAAAACTCTGAAAGCAGTTTCAAATATATAGTAGAGCATATATGATAGGTAATAGAAAAGAATATAAGATATACTAGCAACTAGGAAATAAAAAAAAGATTTAGAATAAGCATGTAAAGTACTGGAAGGAAAGAACATGCAATAAAAAATAACTACAAGTAATGGAAATAGGTAACAGTAGCTAATGTACCTTAGAGTACAAGTTCGTTATGTGATCGGTTTAGGTTGAACACGAATGCAATTAGGTAACTCGATTACACGTGTGATGTGTAATCGACATATACACGAATACACTGGGCTTTGATCACATAACCAACACCTAATCTCCCGTCCCCCAAGCAATACTCATGGATCCGATCATGACACATTACGAACACGAGTAATATAGGCACACTGTACATGAGTCAGTGTGTGAAGATGAAGTACGTAAATATCAATACCCGATGCACACGATGAAATACATATGAAAGAGTATTCACTGAACATGGTAAGGGGATAACAACTCCTGACCGAATCCATATAGTACTAGTCTGTGTAACCGCTGTGTCAGAATCAAGTATACAGTTCTAGAAAATGTGATATATACACAATCATAAAATAAAAACTAACATAGAGATGTACTCAACATGTGGGCCAGAGCAATGAATGTTAAATTGTATCCGTAATGGTGCCACATGGACCTATATATTTCATATCAAATGGTGTTTCAGAGTCATAATTATAGTTAAAAGGGTTTAAAGTAAGTTTCTAGGTCAACTCTAGGTTTCTAGGTCGTTCCGGTAGATTATTAGCTTATTACACTAATATATACACTAAGACATACTATATATACTAATACATTGGCCTATAGGTAAATACTTTATTATCATAGTCCAATACCTTAGTCGTATCTCAAGTACCTTAACTAGGGTCAATACCTTGGTTCTAGGTGTAAACCCCAAAAATTTTGAGTTTTCAATTCTATTATTTTTATTTTTATTAAAAGAATTTTGGTTATTTTTAGAAAAATATAATAGCTTGATTTATTTAATTTATATATATATATTTATATATATATATATATATATATATATATATATATATATATATATATATATATATATATATATATATATATAGTAAATAAAACAAATTGAAAAATATATGTTTTGGTGCAAAATTTAGTGTTATAAATTATCATAAAAATTTTCTAGATCTAAAATGAGGAACAAATGTATTTTTACTATATTTAGGATTTTATATATAGATAGATATAAGTTATATATATTATAATAAAGATATAAAAAGAAAATAAAAAGAAGTATAAACAAATAACTTAATAAATAAAAAATCAAAACCTACAACTACCCAAGCAAACGTACCCAGGTCCCCATGCCCGATCGGCTTCCTCCATACTTGCGTTTCCCGACCCCCCTATATATATATATATATATATATATATATATATATATCAATCTATTCACCAAAACCCTAACCCTAAACTTCCTTCTCTAGCCGCCGTCGACCTCCACGACGATTACTAGACGTCGCCGCCGCCGACCTCCACGACGATTACTGGACGTCACCGTCGTACGTGACTGCCCAATCAGACGCCCTACTGGCTGTGCGCGATACCACGCGACTGCCCTAGGCAGCATCTGCCGCAGCAGCTATCGGTCGCCATCGTGTCGCCCCACCGCCTGCACTTGCGCGGGCCATCGATGCCACCCCCGTCTACCACGCTTGGCCCGTGCACCGACCAAGTCAACGCTTTCGTGCGACTTCCACTATGTTCTAACGGGACAGAGTTCTGCCTTCAACAGAACCGAAGTGATTCAGCCTGATTTTGAGCCTCCAAAACTCTGCGATTCTTTGATCAAATTAGAACCGCCCTTGCAGGTATAATCTCCTTCAACTCCTCTACTAGCTTGCAAAATTTTAATACTTAATGTCCAGTATGAGTAGATCAAAAGCTGGGTTAAACTAGGCTCCATGGAATTGAATTCAATATATAAAATTCTCGATACTGGGTACATCCAGCCAAATGAGGCAACTTCGTCGTGTACGGATTACAACGAAAGGCGTGTATCATTAACGCGAACATATGGGCTTGCACGAAACTTGATTTGGACGTGTGTGCACGTCGAAATTAACGCGTATTAGTCAAAAAATCCCGTATCGACCTATTTTAAAGTTATGCAATTACATCGTATGTTCTTGTTATTTTACAACGAAACTTGTACCATCGGATTCGCAGCGTTATGTTGTCCTGTGACCCAAGTTTGGCTCAATTCTGAGAATGTTGACAGAAATACCGTTTCACGGGCCCACCAACTTTCAGTCGATTTTTCGATTAAACCGGTGGGCCTAAATTTGTTCCACTTGAAGGAAATCCTAGAGGGTTAGGTTGTGAACATACCAGCGAAGACGGGACGAGAATCGGACGAGCGAGGAGGGCGGAAGCTGCGCGCGAAGGAGGGGCCACAGCTGCTGTGTGTGCGCGTGGAGGGGGCAGACGGCGACGTGCTCCGGCACGGCACGACGGAGCGGCGGGGCTGCGGGCGATCGCCGGCGGGTGGTGATGGTAGAGGTGGTGTAGGCGTGGGATTAAGTTAGGGTTTGGGTTTTGTTATGTAGTATATATATATATATATATATATATATATATATATATAGAGAGAGAGAGAGAGAGAGGGGGGGGGGGGGGAGGGGGTTTGCTTCATGTACTCGGGTTGGGGGGGATTGTATTAATGGGTATGGGTTGGGTAGTAGTTAATGGGTTTTATTTCTATTTTCTTTTCGTTTCTTTTCTTTTATTTATTCAATAAATAATCATAAAAAATTACCAAAAATAGTTAGGCACTTGGAACAATTCTAGAAAATTTATATTTTCTCCAATAAATAATCTACAACCAATTTATATTAATTAAAAATATATTTACTAAATATTAATGGATATTAAAATAATTAAATAAATCCATAAATTATATTTTATATATAATATTAAATTGGGAGCGTACAGGGGGTTCGAATAACGCAACTCGAGTGTCATGTGCGTAATAGGACCAGTTAGGCTCATAGCATGAATTTAGTTGGGATCAATGGGTTGGTGTGGCGTGTTAAAATCATATGGCAAGACTAAATGGTTAATTAATCATTGTTTTCTTGTAATTTTGTTGCGAAAGTTGTGTGACCAAAATAAGGCATGGGATTGCAAATTTGTGAGGGACAGTCAAGGCATGAGCCTAAATTGACTCGTGGCAATGGCCAGCAGCACAACTCCAATGGGCAAATCCAATTTAATGGACCCGTTAGAGTGCACTTAAGTTGTAATACATAAAAATGGTCTACGAATACCTGTCACAGTTTATATATCTAATCTCATCCACAATAAGTAACAAAATCACAAAGAGACAAGTCTAGTCACAATAATATAAAATAATTTGTCCAATCAAAGAAATATAAATAATGTCACGGGGAACAACCCGTCATCAAAATGGAAAGGAAAATAAATCCAAGTACAATATCCAAAAGTAACTACAATATCAAATATCCAAGAACACTAAGCATAAATAATGAATGGTAAGAATACTGTGTGCTTAAGAGAAGTCCTCCGGAACAACCTCGTCCTCTGCAACCTATATGTCTCCAATAGTAGCACCAGTCCCGTAAACCTCGGGATAGCTCTCCTTGTCTACACCTGGGGACATAATCCGGATCCAGGTCCTCAGGGAATATAGCAAGGTACAATAAACACTCAAGCCAAATAAAACACAGCAAGTAAATATAAACAGATCCTCAGGGCAAGCTATATAACCAGCTAAGTGAAATGCAAATGAGAGAATCACTAGTACTCAGGCTGAGACCACTACAGGCTCTGTGTCGGGGAGCCCACAGCAGCAAGTAATATCACGACTCAAGTATATGTGCCATAGATCTGAGACAGAGTCTAAGACACCTCCAATAGTATATATATAAATAATCAGCATGTAGCCTGTGTGTCTTTTCCCACCCAATGTAACCTCATGTCTCATGTCCACGATGTCTCATGTCCATAAAACGCAAGATCATGACCTCTAGCTAGTACAACGAGTCATAATAATATCCATGTAATATGCAAGTCTCATGTCACGAATCATGTAAGCCTATATAGAATCACCATGAATAACTCAAGAAAGATTATGTCACAATAAATAGTGTCAAGTGTCCTATGGTATGGCGTATTTGGTAAAGCAAGCACGTAAAAATATATGATCGCGGAATCAACTCTCTAAGTGATGTTGTACGACTCCGCGTACGACGACGACACCCGAATCTTGTTCGGACGCTAAGCAACGTCTCACGGTCACAAGAATATATATAAACAAAAAGAAACAAAAGCATACAATATAACAAGATCTCTATAGGTTTGGCAATGTACACTTGCCTGGATTCTGAACTCCGTCAACTGCTCCTAAAAAAGTTGAATATGCACGTACACCTCCGGATGTTGAAACAAACATCACTAATATTCTCAAAATACTTAAAATAGCTATGTTTGACTACCCATAAGTCTAATTTGAACACAGTGACAAAATTTGACAGTTTTGGGTCAAAGCGGGCTCCATATATGGCCCACTTCGCACCGAAAAATGTATCGAAGATAAAGTTCTCTAAATTTGTCAAATTTAGTGTCTACGAGTCCAGAACGACGATATGAACCCAACGGAACGTCCAAAACTGGATTTCGATGAGCCGATCACGAAATCGCCTGTCATGTAGAACCGTGGGGTCCACAAAACGATATTTTGTCAATGTTCTCAGAATTGAACCAAACTTGGGTCACAGGACCAGCATAATGCTGCAAATACGATGGCGCAAGTTTCGTTGCGAAACGACAAGCACACACAAAGTTACGACGAGTGTCAGAACATGTCGATACGGTGTTTTTTGGCGGATACGCGTTGATTCTGGTGTGCACGCACATCCAAATCAAGTTCCGCGAAAGCCCACACATCTGCGTTCATGTTACGTGCCTTTTAATGCAATTCGCACACGACGAAGTTGCCTCGTTTGGCGGGACGCACCCCGTATCGAAGATTTTGGGTGTTTTAAAAACAAGTTTTTGGTCGTTTTGTAACAAGAATAATTTATCCATTATAACAAACTAATAATAATAAAAACTAAAAGAATAGTAAAAATTTTTGTTATATTGTGAAGAAGTCCCTTCAATTATATTTTGAAAATAATTAACGAGTTGGTAGAAAATTGGACATGAACAGGGGTACTTGGACTGAAATTCTGAACTGTTTCCGAAGAGTTTTTCGGCCAACTTTCGGTCGATTTTTCGATCAAATCGGTGTGCCTAAATTCGTTCCACTTGAAGGAAATCCTAGAGGGTTAGGTTGTGAACATACCAGCGAAGACGGGACAAGAATCGGACGAGCGAGGAGGGCAAAAACTATGCGCGAAGGAGGAGCCACAGCTGTTGTGTGTGTGCGCGGAGGGGGCGGACGGGGACGTGCTCCAGCGCCACCCATCGGCGCGGGTGGCGGGGCTGCTGGGATATGGGCGGTCGCCGGCGGGTGGTGATGTAGGCGTGGGATTAGGTTAGGGTTTAGGTTTTGTTATGTAGTATATAAATATGTATGTATATATATAGAGGAGGGAGGGTGTTTGCTTCCTGTACTCGGGTTGGGGGGGATTGTATTAATGGGTTAATGGGTATGGGTTAATGAGTTTTATTTCTATTTTCTTTTCTTTTGTTTTATTTCTTTTATTTATTCAATAATTAAACACAAAAAATTCCCAAAAATAGCTAGGCACTTGTAACAATTCTAGAAAATTTGTATTTCCTCCAATAAATAATCTACAACCAATTTATATTAATTAAAAATATAAATATTAATGGATATTAAAAATAATTAAATAAATCAATAAATTATATTTTTACATAATATTGAATCGGGAGCGTGCAGGAGGGTCGAATAACGCAACTCGAGTGTTATGTGCGTAATAGGACCAATTAGGCTCATAGCATGAATTTAGTTAGGATCAATAGGTTGGTGTGGCATGTTAAAATCGTACGCCACAACTAAATGGTTAGTTAATCATCGTTTTCTCGAAATTGTGTCGCGAAAGTTGTGCGACCAAAATAAGGCATGGGATTGCGAATTTGTGAGAGACAGTCATGGCAGGAGCCTAATTTGACTCGTCTAACGAGCATGCTAGGTTGGTTGAAAGAAAAAGGATAGTGTTGCACTCAAGATCTTAAAACCATGGTGGTTGGTTTCCAAAGTTCAATTAAATTATCGAATAAATATTAAAAAAATAATAATTACCGAACTAACCCTATATAAAAATCAGGGTGCTCACAGATATTACATGAGATTAGTATATATGAGTTAGATAATTATATATGCATCTAGTATAGATATCTAGCATATCATATCAATAGGATATGACTTAGAAACCTAGTTAGAGCTTAATATTAGCTAGTATGACTTAGTATGCCAATCTAGTAGATGATATTAAAACCGAAATGACTTAGTTTTGACCTAGAAACCTAGTTTTAAACTAGTTAAGCTTGTTTATGACTCCAAAATACCTATTTAACACGATAATTCATATATAGGTCTTCGAGGCTTCGATACGGGAACTGTTTGATATTTCATCTCAGGATCACATACGAGTACATTCTCTGATAGTTTCCTCTACTTGATGATTACTATAATACATATTTTAGTAGTGTTATACTTGATTCCTGACACGATGGTACACTGATTGATATGTTATGAATCTCCATCATGAGATATTGCTTTCATGTTATTCATATGCATGCTATCCATATACAAGTTATTCTTGTGTGACGTGCCATGGTTTGGATCCATTGTACTAGTCAGGGGTGGAAAAATGTGAGTTAGATATGTGATCATACACTCTATGTACAATTAAACCATGTGAGTGTTAATCATACACCTTACATATGATTAACCATGCCATAAATGCATGTGCAAGTTCCCAAGCCGATCACATATCGAAGCTAATATTTCAATCACTTACTTAGTATGTTTATTTTATTTCTCGTTTATATTCATGATTTATGTCCTATTTCTCCTACTTTACTTACTTTCATTATTAATGTGCCATATTCCTGCTCTTACTTCTTTATCATGTATTACATTGCTATACAATTTTATAATCTTTTTATTTCATTGGAACTGCTATTGGAGTTGTGCTTGTTCCATCCTGACTGAATAATATTTTTAGGCAATTATTGTGCTCCACGTTCCTGAGTTTAGGGTGATGCTATGCTCGAGACTACTTTTGCACTGTGGAACTAGTGGTGACATCTGGTGAGATCTAGGCTATTATATCTCTATCTCAGTGCCATGACTTAGTTTTATTTCTTTAGATTATTATTGGATTATCTTCCTTATTCATTCTTACTTTAGAATATTGTGATTGAGTACATGATAGACTAGTATATTAATATGATTCATATTAGGGACTATACAACGTTCTACCGTTGATGCTACGACGTAGGTTGGACGTACCCACGTACTTGTGTCCGAATATCCGGGTGCGGGTTGTAATAGTACTCCACATAGTGATTCTCGGCAAGCAACTTCAACACTTGTTACATCGCCATTCTATCTTTCATACTAGACGATTTTGATCTCGATAAGGACTTGTAGATAGTTCTCATTGTTGACTTGTTTTTATCGTCTTTTTGTCAAACGAGGGAATAAATTGTCTTGGTGCAGCTCCGACAATGGATAGTTCTTAAACTATCTTTCTCTCATCAATTTTCAACCGTCCGACATACATATGTCCCGTTAGAGTATCGACAATAGGATGATTATAGATTCCATTCTTAACTATGAATGTTCACATCTCATCGTTGGCACATATAATCACCAGCTTGAATGGACATCCATATTTTTTCGTCCCAACGATTTTGTCCTTGACTTTTTTCTATCGCAAAGTGTATCTTTTCTACGATGACTCTTGAACAAACCACCTATTTCATATACAAGCTCTATATATTTTTGGCCTGGCCTGGATCTGATCGACCTTGAAATAATAATGACTATGTTATATTAAAGTCCAACTTGTTTGCACCAATTCTAACACTTATTCATGATATTAAAAAGAAATATCTGCTGAAAATAGATGGCCGACATCAATGGCAATAACAGGATGCATGACGACAATAGTACACAGTATTCCCTATTACCAAGAAAAAAGAAAGTTAAAAAAGTATGGGTGGAAAATTTACCAAACAAATACACGGTAATATTTAGGACTGTCAAATTTTTTGACCAGCCCTAAATAGAACATGCTGTCAGCAAGTTATATTTAGGACTGTCAAAATTTTTGATAGTCCTAATAATATGAAGGACTGTCAATTTTTTTGACAGTCCTAAATATAACTTGTTGTTCGTTGAACAACATGTTCTATTTAGGACCGTCAAAATTTTTAACGGTCCGACCTATTGCTATGACCGTCAATCCTAATTTACATGTACTGTCAAATATTTTGACAGTCCTACCAATAGGAAGAGCTACCAAAATATTTGACAGTCCATCCAGTTTGTTGGACAATCAAAATTTTTGACAGTCCAAACTCGAAAATTGACGAACAAGGGTTGTCAAATTGCTTACCGAGGGTGCTTCGGAAAGACATGAATGTTCAACAAAAGGAGAGCAAGTTGGGTTTAGTGGATTCGATGATCCGATTTCTTCTTCGAAGACATTTTCGTATATATCCCCTACATTTGTCGGAAAGAATTAAATAATTTTGGGATAACCAAATACTTAGAAAACTTTATCATCATATTTTCTCGAATACATAACGAATAAAGTTTAAATATTCGTAGGAGAATCACCAAGTTGGCTTGGAGTGGCACTTGGGATCATATCTTCCATTAAAATATTTTTTTAAGGTTTTGGAATTTCGGGAGAACAAAGGGGGACGAAGATGGCAAAGGAAAAAAAAACATAAAAGTTATCTTTTATAGTCTTTAGTGGGCTAGTATTAGGCAACTTTTTCGTATGGCAATTTTTTAAGACAAATTATAAGGGCACTACTATTATTACTTGGGGCTATCCCATTAATGAGCAAAGTTTACTCACACTAGCCCATTAGTTTACTCATACTAGCCCACTTTGAAACCCTTCTCCCAAATACTCCCAAACCCTTCCCACCCCACCGGAGCCCTCCCCCCTCCCGTCAGCCATTCTCCGAGACTTCGTCCTCCTCCTCCTCCTCCTTGTCGATGGCTCCCAAAGTCTCGAAAGAATCAAGGTACAAATCCTTATTCTCCTTGTTCTATTGCATTTACAAAATTTTCCAAATTTTTTAAAAAATCCTATTGTATTTCGAAAAATTTGAGTAATTTTCTTTCCATTCTTCAAATGAGGGCATACAAGTCCTGAATGTAGTTTAGGATGTAGTTTAGACATTTACATGGTTGATCGAACACGATTTTAGGGCATACAATATCGAGAATCGTCGACATTGTCGAGCAGTATCGGGTGGGACTGTAGATTTTCCTACAGTCCTATATAGATTTAGGACTGTAGGAAAATCGGCAGTCCTATTTATATTAAGGACTATAGAATTTTCTACAGTCCTAAAATTATATAGGACTGTAGGCATTTCAACAGTCCTAAAAATTTAGGACTGTGGAAAATTCTGCAGTCCTGTATACTTATAGGACTGTAGAAATTTCTACAGTCCTTAATGTTAAATTAAATTATGATGTTAAAATAGAAATTATTTTTTTGTCTTATAGTCATGCCCCTCGGAAGGACACTGTGGATGAAGATATCATGAGAAGACGCCCTACTGCGTCGATGCGTAAGGAACGCACTGTTTCGCGTACTATTGAACCAGGCGTCACTATCCGCGAGCCCGAGGCACGCCCTGGAGTGAGGAAACGTCGATTGACGAAGAAGACTGTCGCTCGTTCGAAGAGACGTGCTCCTCCTAGTTCTTTCGGTTCTTCTTCCTCCTCCGATGAGGACATGCCAAATGTCCCAAATCGGCCTACTGATGGTTCAGGACCTTCTCAGCCTGCAGATAGTCCTGTCGAGAGTCTCCCACAAACTCTCAAAAACTGGACTACTAATGGTTCAGGACCTTCTGAGCAGCCAGATAATCCAGTCGACACTCGTCCAAACAGTTGCTCTATGTTACCGTCGATCGAAAACCATATTGCATACCAAATATGGAACAATCCGGTAAGTACATTACGTTATGATAAATTTATATATAGTTGTAAGTTCAAAGTTTATCCAATTATTTATAGATAAGTACATTTTACATAGAGGTATAATTTTATCCAATTGTTTACTTTTCAGGAGAGTTCTCGTATGTTGACGGTGATCAACCACGGGAAAAAATGTAATACATGGAGGTATGAATTATTGGGAGACGATGTGAAGACAAAAATCAGTCCCACCGGTCTACAATATTTGGGTAGCTACTCATATACGACGGTGGATAATGCACTGATTTCAGCATTTGTAGAACGATGGTATCCAGAAACCAACACTTTCCATCTACCCAATGGGGAGTTGACGATTACCCTTGATGACGTCCATCATATATTGGGACTTAGGGTTGATGGTCGAGTCATGATGAATCAAACTTTTGATGAGTCGAGCATCAACTTTTATGACTATATTGTGGATTATGTATCAGGGTGTCTGGGAGTTGATGCCACTAGTTTTACTAGTCTTCAAGAATTCAAGAAGTCCTACGGACTTTCTCTAAAATATTTGGAGGAGATATTCGCTGAGCCGGCCCCCGAAATTGATAATAGCGAAAATATGGCCCACAGATATATGCAGTTCATCTTAGGGGCTATCGGCATTACGGATAAGTCTGGAACGTCCATACATGCCAAATATCTCCTCAATTTGGACAAAATTGGCACTGTGGACAAAATTTCTTGGGGAAGCGGTATACTAGCATACCTTTACCGCGAGCTTGGTGCGGCATCCCGCGTGGGTTCGAAGACAATATCCGGATGCCAGACTCTACTCCATGTATAGATATATCTTTGTCAACTTGTATACATAAATATAAATTTTGTTGTTTATTTTTGGACTAATGTTTTTTTAACCTGGTTACGTGAAGGCATGGATATACGAACACTTTCTAACCCTGCAGCGGGCGAAACTGAACCGAGGGTATGACGAGAACCTGCCTAGAATGTGCCGATGGAAGCCAACTAAGGAAGATGCCAAACGTTCTCACACATTGGCCGCCCTACGAAATGCACTCGAAGATATGACGACAGAAGAGGTGAATTTAGACCTAATTTTGTACTTAATTGGTATTAATTTACTACGTTATGCTAAATGACGTTATGCTAAATTTTATGCGGTGCAGATTGTATGGGATCTATACCGTAATTTGCGACAGACTACCCGTCCATTGCAACCAGTCGCCTTATATCACGGTCTTATCAGTTGTCATGAAATCGAGGAGGCTTATGTGCCGGATAGAGTGCTCCGTCAGTTTGGCTACGTACAAACTGTCCCAAGGCACACTTTGAAAATGATAACTCCTCCGCGCGGTACAAAACCGCTAAACTATATTCCTGCGGCGTTCAACTGGGTATCGGACTTCTTCACCGAGTGGCAACGCCACGTTATTAGAGATATCGAACGTCAAGCAGCAGTCAATATGACGGAGTGTTACGACGACTACCTCGCCTACTACGCCGGTATCGGACTACCTACCTTGTTCCAACGCGCAGGAGATATTGTGCGTGTACCTTCAGATCTTTCTGCCAAATCGGTCTTGTATACTGCACTGGTCAAGATGGTGAGCCAACTTGTAGACTTTAAGTTTGATATTTGTAACTGTTTCTAACAAATTTTTTTAATTCTCATGAATAGGCAAGGAAAGTGAAGAAGTTGGGAAGAAGCCTCGTAAGTTGTCAGGGTTCGAATTATATGGCAATCAATGACGAACTCCAACAAATCGACAACGCTGACGATTTTCCTTTCTTGGAAAATATAGAGCAACGTACAAAGAGGCGGCATGAAGTTTAAACTATCATTTTGAGTTGTAAAAGTTTGAATGAATATGACTTTTGAGAATTGTAAAAGTTTAAACTATGATTTTGAGTTGTATAACTTTGAATGAATTTGCTACTATTGACACTTTCAATGAATTTGTTACTATTGACACTTTGAGTGAATTTGAGTTGTATAAAAGTTTAAACTATCAATTTGAGCTGCATACATACAGTTGTCTAATGTGCAGACAGTGGAGCTAATTTTACATATAAGACAGTGGGTAAAGCTTAGGACTGTCACAATTTGGACAGTCCTAGTATATACTAGGACTGTCAAAATTGTGACAGTCCTAAATTTACATATAACTGTGCTTATAGACAGTGGATAAACTTTAGGACTGTCACAATTTTGACAGTCCTAGTATATACTAGGACTGTCCAAATTGTGACAGTCCTAAAGTTACATATAACTGTTCTTATAGACAGTGGGTAAACTTTAGGACTGTCAGAATTCTGACAGTCCTAGTATATACTAGGATTGTCACAATTTTGACAGTCCTAGTATACACTAGGACTGTCATATTTGTGACAGTCCTAATTTTACATATAACTATGCTTACAGACAGTGGGTAAAGTTTAGGACTGTCACAATTTGGACAGTCCTAGTATATACTAGGACTGTCAATATTGTGACAGTCCTTGTAACACCCCGTTCCGTTCTAGCGGACTGTCGGCTCAAACGGCTAAAGTGCAACTGTCCCGACCCGCTTTGCCTCAAAGAGAATGCAAAGGATATCCAGACTTGTCCCTGCAAGAATCGACTTAGGCTTTCAGAGGCTCGCTTGACGTATCGCTCTACTGAGGCGAATCATCGCTAAGGTGGGTGGCTACGGTGAACTTGTCTTTGCTTAGCTAGCACACCTAAAATCTGGAATATTTATGCTAGTCGCTAGGTGATTCACCCCCTGCATGTTAATAAATCCAACGCACCTAGCTAAGGGAATAATCCCAACTTGTATTGCTATGCTAGAACATGGAAAATGAAATACTGCTTATATATCTTCAGACCCTCGCATGCTAAGTCCCTAACGGTTTCATCTCTCGGCTTACCTTCGGGCCCGAGCAACGTATTTACTTATGTTCCTTAGAAACGCATGCTTGTCTGCTTGAACGATGCCTCGTTTTCATCCAAACCCCGGGAGACTACTACGTAGTCGTTCCGTGTCTGAATAAACCTGCAAGTATTCGGGATCGCTAGGTCACTAAGGCAATCTCCGCCCAAGGAGAATTGCATCAAGGCAAAAGCCATTCACTGAACAACGAACAGGCAAAGCATCTTGTCTTGTACTATTGTTGCCTCAACAGCTTGCCTCTTGTCTTGTACTCTTGTCTTGTACTCTTGTTGCCCCAACCAAGGCCCCGTTCGATCATGGACAACCAGTGCACAGGGTAACGGTCTCGCGGGCGATGCTGGGGCACTGGCATCGACCCGGTCCGGGCGAGACAATTGTTCTTAGTCTCTTGTTCGGCGAAATGGATTGCAGCGCCCCTTGTACTTGTTGCACACCATTCTCGTCAAAGACTAAATAGTCTCTTGTTCGGCGGAGTGGTTTGCAGTGCCTCTTGTACTTTATTGCAAACCATCTCGTCAAAGACTATACCGTCCATTATGGCATACGCTAGTGATCGCCTTGTATTTAACTTGTTGCATGCTTGCCGGTAAAGAATAATAAGTTAACAAGTCATCCTCGCTTAGCGGCTATCCGCGTGCGAGATACTGTATCGCATGAAACAAATAAACTGAACACCTGAACGATCTTGAAATAAGTACTCGTGTTTGCACATGTTATGCCTCCTGAATGCTTATACATGCTCCTGCTTAAATTAACAATGTTTGCCTTGGACAGGGAAGGAGAAATGGTAAGTTGCTAAGTCTCGCCGTGTTTTCTCAAACATCGCACGGCGCATTGCCCGACACATTAGGCTATTCAAATCTTGCATAAAACTGATCCTAAGGCAACTAGAAAGACAACTTAATAGTTGTGTACGGAACCTGTATTACGTGTTTGGATTTGTCGAGCGGGCGAGTAGCTTCCCCACCAGTGCATTCAATGTACTGATAATCCACCAGTTTGTGTGCAGGGTTGGGGAGAACCTCGTTCGGTGCGGATGCTCCTCCGTGCGAGCTAAGGCGTGGAGATCACTCCGAAGCATCGCTGCGTCCGGAACAGAAGCACATATACAAGACATAATATTGTGAACATAGCCCGAACTCACCTGATCATCGCCTGTACAATCATCCACAGTTGTAGCCACTTGGCACGATTTTATGTTTCAGAGAGAGAGGCTTGAGCGACTTGTAATTCTCGGCTATACGCCGCCTGTAACATATGTTTATATCAATAAAGAGCTTGCTTTACTTCAACTTGTGTTTCAATGCTTCCGCTATATCTGTCGACTCAGTGAACCTGTTACCGATCGCCTATGCGTTCATAACTCCGCTGCACTCGGACAATCTGTGCGACTCTGTGGCTTAGAACTCTTACCGCCAGCCAATGAACCATGACCTTGCACGGGCGTGGCACACGCTCGTGCGGCATCACGCCCGGATGGGTCGAAGCGATCGTCCCGCGGGAGCGCTGGCGAGGGTGATTCCCGCCTAGCGGGGACGGCCGATTAGCCTGCGGGAGATCGGGGCGTGACATGTTGGTATCAGAGCCTGGCTTCTACGCCTTTGGACTTCGATTCGATATCTCTGTTTCGAAAGCTCGTTCGTAGGTTATGTGCACGCTCTCTCTCAATGCCTCGATGGGATGTTCCAACAATAAGTCTATATACTTTCAAAATGCGTTTTGAATGATATGCTTGCTTGTCTTGTTGTATGCTGCGAGTGGCCTTTGTGCCAACCTGTGCGAACCCTTGAGAGTATCGCTAGTAGCTTGTCCGAGATTTTACTAACTCTAAGTTTGGTTGAATGCATCTATTCGAGGGACGCCTTGAACTAGTGCACCATCCAAGACTTAGGAAAAGGTAAAACTCGAGTGCTAAGACTTCACTATCACTAAGCTGGTTGACGTGTTCACGCTAGAAGTGCACTTCGAAAGTGCGCACGATCCAGTCTAAGCGATATGCTGATTTCGACGCTTGTACAAGTGAATATCCAAATGAGCAAGTACAACGACTTATGTAGGTTTGCCTCAGCCCCGTGCCGTTAAATCAAAATTGATTGAAACGTACTGCTTGTCCTTAGTAAGTCTCGAGGACGAGACTTTTTCTAAGTTGGGTAGGATGTAACACCCCGTTCCGTTCTAGCGGACTGTCGGCTCAAACGGCTAAAGTGCAACTGTCCCGGCCCGCTTTGCCTCAAAGAGAATGCAAAGGATATCCAGACTTGTCCCTGCAGGAATCGACTTAGGCTTTCAGAGGCTCGCTTGACGTATCGCTCTACCGAGGTGAATCATCGCTAAGGTGGGTGGCTACGGTGAACTTGTCTTTGCTTAGCCAGTACACCTAAAATCTGGAATATTTATGCTAGTCGCTAGGTGATTCACCCCCTGCATGTTAATAAATCCAACGCACCTAGCTAAGGGAATAATCCCAACTTGTATTGCTATGCTAGAACATGGAAAATGAAATACTGCTTATATATCTTCAGACCCTCGCATGCTAAGTCCCTAACGGTTTCATCTCTCGGCTTACCTTCGGGCCCGAGCAACGTGTTTACTTATGTTCCTTAGAAACGCATGCTTGTCTGCTTGAACGATGCCTTGTTTTCATCTAAACCCCAGGAGACTACTACGTAGTCGTTCCGTGTCTGAATAAACCTGCAAGTATTCGGGACCGCTAGGTCACTAAGGCAATCTCCGCCCAAGGAGAATTGCATCAAGGCAAAAGTCATTCACTGAACAACGAACAGGCAAAGCATCTTGTCTTGTACTATTGTTGCCTCAACAGCTTGCCTCTTGTCTTGTACTCTTATCTTGTACTCTTGTTGCCCCAACCAAGGCCCCGTTCGATCATGGACAACCAGTGCACAGGGTAACGGTCTCGCGGGCGATGCTGGGGCACTGGCATCGACCCGGTCCGGGCGAGACAATTGTTCTTAGTCTCTTGTTCGGCGGAATGGATTGCAGCGCCCCTTGTACTTGTTGCACACCATTCTCGTCAAAGACTAAATAGTCTCTTGTTCGGCGGAGTGGTTTGCAGCGTCTCTTGTACTTTGTTGCAAACCATCTCGTCAAAGACTATACCGTCCATTATGGCATACGCTAGTGATCGCCTTGTATTTAACTTGTTGCATGCTTGCCGGTAAAGAATAATAAGTTAACAAGTCATCCTCGCTTAGCGGCTATCCGCGTGCGAGATACTGTATCGCATGAAACAAATAAACTGAACACCTGAACGATCTTGAAATAAGTACTCGTGTTTGCATATGTTATGCCTCCTGAATGCTTATACATGCTCCTGCTTAAATTAACAATGTTTGCCTTGGACAGGGAAGAAGAAATGGTAAGTTGGTAAGTCTCGTCGTGTTTCCTCAAACATCGCACGGCGCATTACCCGACACATTAGGCTATTCAAATCTTGCATGAAACTGATCCTAAGGCAACTAGAAAGACAACTTAATAGTTGTGCACGAAACCTGTATTACGTGTTTGGATTTGTCGAGCGGGCGAGTAGCTTCCCCACCAGTGCATTCAATGTACTGATAATCCACCAGTTTGTGTGCAGGGTGCGGGAGAACCTCGTTTGGTGCGGATGCTCCTCCGTGCGAGCTAAGGCATGGAGATCACTCCGAAGCATCGCTACGTTCGGAACAGAAGCACATATACAAGACATAATGTTGTGAACATAGCCCGAACTCGCCTGATCATCGCTTGTACAATCATCCACAGTTGTAGCCACTTGGCACGATTTTATGTTTCAGAGAGAGAGGCTTGAGCGACTTGTAATTCTCGGCTATACGCCGCCTGTAACACATGTTTATATCAATAAAGAGCTTGCTTTACTTCAACTTGTGTTTCAATGCTTCCGCTATATCTGTCGACTCAGTGAACCTGTTACCGATCGCCTATGCGTTCATAACTCCGCTGCACTCGGACAATCTGTGCGACTCTGTGGCTTAGAACTCTTACCGCCAGCCAATGAACCATGGCCTTGCACGGGCGTGGCACACGCTCGTACGGCATCACGCCCGGATGGGTCGAAGCGATCGTCCCGCGGGAGCGCTGGCGAGGGTGATTCCCGCCTAGCGGGGACGACCGATTAGCCTGCGGGAGATCGGGGCGTGACAGTCCTAAAGTTACATATAACTGTGCATACACAGTGGGTAAAGTTTAGAACTGTCACAAATGTGACAGTCCTAGTATATACTAGGACTGTCACAAATTTGGCAGTCCTAGTATCCTGGCAGTTTGCCATATTGACAGTCTTAGGTTATTAGTAGCAATGCACAACATACAGTCAAAATCTATTAGTATCAATTAGATAACTCCTTTCATTACACAACATACAACATATAGTTCAATATACAGTTAAACGTACATGGATCAATATACATGGATCAACACAAAATACATTTCAATATACAGTATCAATCAATTAGAATATCAAAGTAGTCATCCGGCATAATTTTTGGATCCTCCATCTTCATCATCTTCTTATAGGCAGCCATTGCATCCTTGTAGGGTGTCGTCCATGCGATCGCTTCCTCTGGTGCGTGTTTAAACCAAAGCGTAGAAGGAGGCGGAATAGGAGAATGAGCGATCAATCTTGGGATGACGAAGTATTGTCCGACAAGCCCTATGCAACATAGATTGGATACTCGGTGTTCGACCGGGGGGGGGGGCACACATTGGAAAGAAAGTATTGTTAATACCTTGTGAGATAATTACAATAGGTAACTTATACCTATTAGAGAATACGTAAGAAGCAGGCGGGACATCCATGTAATGGTCTGGTCCGATAACTATTTCCGTACAAGGTATGCCTGCCAACAAATCTCCAACAATTTCTTCGCCAAGTATCTGGCTATAGAAGGCTAGTCGCGACTCCAACTCCTCGTACAGCTCTTCCCTAACCTGTCTCCATTCTGCTTCAACTGAATAGCCTAGTTGTCTTGCTATTGCATGGTATCCACAATGGTCATCCTTAGGAACATCAACAATAGACCAAATGAAATTCCGTATCTCATGTAGGAAATTTTCAATGTATAGACTATAGGAATCAGAAAAGTTATCAAAACCCTCCGTCGTGACTGCATCTATCATTTTTTGTTTCTTCCCCCTTCGAATAGTTAGATTACTCTTTTTATGCGGAAATACCCCCCGATCCATTACGAACTTTGCCTCCAAACTGCGTTCGATATGTTCAAATAAGGATGGATCTCTTTTAGTTGACTCCTCCGCCTTCTTTTTTGCTCTACTCTTTCTTGACTGTGGTCTTCCCTTAGGAGTTCGAACAACGGATGGCTCTTGCAATCGAGTTATTGTCGGGACTATAATCTCTTGGATTTTAACCTCAATGGATCTTCTCTCCGGTTCCGATGCGCCACACCACCTTGCGTGCAGTAGTTTCACTTGTGGCAACGCAAAGAAGTCATCTTGAACTTCCACCGTCGGCATTATCGACAGCTGTCTCCAACGTTGATCAACAATATCTATTGGAATAGGTATAGATTCACAACGATATTTGTTGATCTCATGTGCACAAGGAAGTCCGAGTGAATGTCGATATGAACAACCGCAAACCTCGGGATCATAACCCACCGACTTCGACCTACCAATCTCCTCAAACAATAAGCCCAAGGCCTTGTGAGATACCACATGGGTTAAACCATACAAGAGGTGTTCATGCTTGTATTCATGCTTTGCAATATTGAGGCTCATCTCAAATGATGCTACAATATCGTTCACCGTGGAAATAGTCATCAAATGAATCGATTGCCAAACAGAGACAAAATTATCGACCGATGACCGTAGATATCTTTTTAAACTTGAGTGTGCTCCTTCGACCCGGTTCATAGTGATTGTGACATAATGCTTCACCATGTTGGTCAATGCTAAGAAGAATTGCTCTTTATGTGGTTCTAGCAAAGTATCTTTGATATAAGATATGTATATCGGGTTACTCGTCTCCCACTTTTGTTGGAACATGTACCATGCTGTGTCGTAGCTGTCTGTAGTACTTGCTCGCCATACAAGACTCCAATCACTGTAGAATTCTTTGAAGCGAAGCATGTCGATTTTACCGTCCACTTTTACAAATTTTCTCTTGCATTGAGCTTGGATATTTCGATTTATATGCCAAGTGCATAGTAGTCTACGCGCATGAGGAAATACAATATCTATAGCATTTATCAGCGCATATTCTCTGTCAGTAACAAAAACAGAGGGCTCTTTGTAACCTGTGTAAAGGGATTGTAGTTTCCTCAACGTCCATGTGTAATCCTCTACTGTCTCACTCTTCATAAAACAAAAAGCGACTGCAAATGTTTTTTCCGTAGACGTAAACCCAACAACGTGAAAAAGAGGCATCTTGAACTTGTTGGTCTTATATGTACAATCAAGGACCAACACGTCTGCGAAGGACCGAGCCAAGTGTGTGCAATCAGGATGAGCCCAAAACAACGAAAGGAGTTTATCAGTTTGTGGATGTCTTCTATGGTACTCCACGTAGTGATGCTCCCCAAGCAACTTCAATACTTGCTGCATCGCCATTCTTCCTTTCATACTATTGTATTTCGCTCTGGCCAAACTATTATAGATCGTCCTCATGGTAGACTTGTTCCCATCTTCTTTTTGTCGCACGGCATAATAAATTTGTTTCGGGGCAACTCCGGAAAGGAACAATTCTTCAACCAACTTTCTCTCATCCTCCTTCAACCGTGTCACGTAGGCATGACTCGTAAGTGTCCCTGGAATAGGATGCTTGTGTCTTCCATTCTTAACTTCGATTATCTACTTCACATCTTCAACTTTTACAATCAACACCTTCAATGGACAACCACATTTTTTCGTCCCAACGTTTTTTTTAGGGATTTCTTTTTCAACAACACCCTTTTTTTATGATGCTCCCTAAACACACCTCCTCTTTCGCATCCCAGCTCAAGATATTTTCGACCCGGCCGAGATCTGATGGATCTTGCAATGACAATAACTACGTTATATCGTCTTCCAACTTCTCTGCACCACTCTAATGCTTCTTCCTGGGTTGCAAATTGAATATCCGTTGAGAAAATATCATCCACATCAACACCAACAGCAGGATGTACCACAATATCTGAACAAGGTTGGTCCTATAACCAATATAAAATAATATAAAAATTAATAACTTCATATAATTATCCAGGACTGTCACTATTTTGACAGTCCTATTTTTATATAGGACTGTCAAAATTATGACAGTCCTACTTTTATGTAGGACTGTCGAATTTATGACAGTCCTATATTTATATAGGACTGTAGAATATTTGACAGTCCTATATTTATATAGGACTGTCTAATTTTTACAGTCCTTACTCGTGACTGTCGAATTAGGGTTGTCGTTACGTACCGTACGTGCTTCGGAACAACCGACATGTTCTTCGGAACGTCCGGAGTGCATATTTAATGGATTGGAGGATCCGACTTCGTCATCGAACATATTTTCATGCATTGTTCCTACAATAGTAAAAAAAAACTAAATTTTTTTTCTGACAATCGCAAAACTTATTCATCGTAGGTTGTCGAAGACATACCGGAAGAATATTCCTTGGACAATCACCAAAGTAAAATTCTCCTCCAACCACAACTATCAATTTCCAAATTTAGGTTTAGACTTGGAGAATGAGGGTTTCTTCAAGTCTAGGTGGAATGCCAAAAATAGAAATTTTTTTCACTTATATAGCTTAGTGTGGGCTAGCCTCAAGTAACTTTGAGAGTGACAAACTTGTAATTTTGGAAAAATTTACATTGGACTAGCTCCAAGTAATAATAGTAGTGCCCTTATAATTTGTCTTTTTTAATTATAATAAATATTTTTTGACTAGTTACTTGTAAATTTTAATGTGTTCCGATAAATATTCAAATATAAATTTTTTTTTGGGCCGCACTTTAAAAAAATTCTTTTGTTTATTCGGCCTGCATCTGTTTTGTCTGTTCTTAATCAAACTCTTTTCTTTTTTTCCTAGAACACTTTCTCGTCAATTCGTCATTCCTTTTGTCCTCTCTGTGTGTGTTCTGATACCCACCATGGCCACTCCCACCTTTAAAACCCCTCTCTCCTCACCAACTCCAATCATTGCTGCTCCAGTTCTCCATGGCCATTCCTGCTCTTCTAACCCTCCTCTTCCTCCTACGCTTGTGCTCCTCCTCCCCGATCGAGACCTCCCACTTGTCCCGCCTCCTCGACATCCACGAGCGCGACCGGCCGACCCCCTCGGTCCAGGAGGCCGCCGCCCGCGGCGTGCTCGGCCGGCTCCTCCCTTCCCACCTCTCCAGCTTCGACTTCCGGATCGTCTCCAAGGTCCAACCCCCCCAACTCCGCACCAAATGTCGGTGTGGCATTGTGTGGAACACGTGTTGGACACGACATGGACACTCGAAAACACACTAGGACACGCCAAGTCAGCTTCGGGGTCCGTGTCGCTGTACACACGTTCCATTTCCGTGCGGCGTAGCGACTGAACATTACTTAGGCTGCGTTTGATTAGGTTTTTTTTTTTCCATCAAACATATTTCCGTCACAAATTTTCCACCGATGTGTAGTGTTTGATAGCTTATATTTTCCATGGAATTATTTTCTAAAAAATTATCATTTTCTATATTTTTCTCTAAAATGATGAAAAATGAAACTGGTCCAACACATAGAAAAATATTATTTTCCATGGAAAATAACTATTTTTCGTAGAAAACAATGACAATCAAACACAGTTTTCCATAAGAAAATTTCAAAATTAGAATTTTTTTCTTCTTAGTAAAGTAAAATTAATTTATTTTTCACATACTTTCCACCTTGCAATCAAACGAACCCTAAGGTAACCACCACCACCACCTCCCTAACCCTAAGATAACCCCCCCCCCCCCCCCCCCCCCCCCCTTTTGCCAAATGTTCCTGATTACAAAATGGTCATCTAGAGTCTAGTATATCATTGTCAACTTGTATATTTATTTGTACAACTATATTACTGAGGGAAAGACTCAAAGATACGTCGATTTCGTTCCCTCCAAACAAGCCAAACCACTGCCCCAAAGCTAAGCCGTAGACGGCAGTAGTCACCCGCTCCGCCAACTATTATGGATAGAGAGTAGGATTGTTTTAGCTATCAATCACAAGTTTGGTGACCGACTGATGCGGTCTCAAAGCAATGTGATTTGTTGAATGATTCCCTTAAGTATCCAATACGGTGTAGCAATAGCTACGGAAATGACCGGGTTAACTTGAACCTGAACTTCACTTTGATCTCTTTATTTTTTCTCTATACATGTTCTGTTGGTTATGCTTTATTATTTTCACTTCTTTCATTGAAGTATTGGAGCGTGTTTGGATTTTTTCGTAGTTATTAAGGTTATGATATTTGATTTTGGCTTTTAATATATCCAGGAACGATGTGGTGGGAAGGCCTGCTTCATCATTAGCAATCATCCATCATTTAACATAAGGGGGGCTCCCGAAATACTGTAAGTGTGATCTTTAATATTTCTTTTTATATTTAGAACAGCTTGCATATCTTTCCTACGTATTCATGTAT
>JAYESA010000005.1:214299530-214324530 GCA_036927795.1 Iris macrosiphon
TGTCATCTAGGAAGCACAAACACTCCTTAAATATGAGCCGTGTCTGTCGGACACATATTGGACACAATCCTAATAGGACACCAAAATAGGTGCCTCGTCTGCCTTGCTGTGTCGTCTGCCTTGCTGTGTCCTTACCATGTCGTGTGTATCCATGCAACATAGATTCTCTTTGGTGATTGTTTTTTCCTCTCCTTGCCCCCCGCCCCTGAAAAAGAAAGAATCACCATGACCATAAGTAGCCAGTTGTTGCTGCAGCTAGTGTCTCCTCAAATTAGAATAGTGTGTGGTTTGGTTGGCTTGTTTGTGGTGGGTGGGTGGTGGTGGTGTTTGGGGGGGGGGGGGGGGGGGGGGGGTGAGGGGGAGGATAGATAGATGGCCTGAGACTTAGAGAGGAAACTTTAGGTTGCTCTGGTGATAGGTACCCAGAGATATAGACAACTACCAACCCACCTTCTTCACTGGAGATCCTTTTGCAAAAGGAATTCAATTTCCTTGGATCAATATTTTTTAGTTAATGGTCACATTGACCCACAAAAGATGGAACATTGGGACCTTCCAATTTTCACAGTAAAATGTTAAGGGGGTTGTGGGAAATTCTCTTCTATAAATGACTTTTTACAATTATATCCATAGTGCACGCATCCGAAACTTAAGTGACTTGATGACGCAACAGACTCGCTCATCATGTATGAATATCTATGTATTTTTGCATCACAAGTATGCATATGCATTATGCACACATGCAAGTAGGCATGCATTTATAGAGGGACATGTTGTGTGTGTTTATGTCCTAGTCATGCGTGCACTTGCAATGCTGCACATACACAACCCACCACACATTCATACATATGTATACACCAATACTCATACATGAATTGAGACATACAAAATATCTTGAGTTCTGTTTGCCCATTCTATGGTCCAAATGTCTACTGCTTGATGGCCTAACTCGTTCCTCTCCCTTTACCTTTCTATCGTGCACATGAAACTCAAATAACTATATGGAGATGAAGTGAAAGTATTGTTTGTGAATAGACATATTTGACAACTATGGTAGCTAGAACAAAGCAATTTTGGGACACTGAACAATCCAAATGGTGTTGACATTCTCCCATTAGGCTGGGCTCGGCTATGGAACATAAGAAAGTTTCATAAAAGATTTTTTATGACCGGACGTCTTGTTGACATCAAACCTCTATATTGGTGCAAACTCCTAGCCAAGGTAGCTATGAGCATGTGAGGGTCATGCCATAAAACCTATGTGGTCAGTTGACAGGTAGGTAGACATACATTTTGGATATACACTTTAGCTCATGCAACCAAGGAGCATCTTCAAAGTTCCTCTTGACTACAAAAGTCTAGATGAAGTGGTAAAACGGTACAATCTGCTACTGGGAATTACATTAATCTCTATGAGACATTAAACCATTGAGAGATGGGATGACATTTCCAACAATCCAAATTGTGTCTTCCATGAAAATAAATACTGAGATAGATACATGATATTGCATCATGGTTTTAGATATACATAGTTCATATAAATTCTCAAAGCCCAGTTACTCTCTTTACATATTTATCATTTTGTAAAGATAACTTAATTCATAAGTACCAGTTCTTTTATTCTGTACATGATTTTTCCTCATTAGAGTTCAAGGGGTTAGTGGTGTGGAGATTTCAGCTGGTCTACATTGGTATCTAAAGAATTGGTGTGCTGCACATATATCTTGGGAAAAGACTGGCGGTGTACAATTATCTTCTATTCCCAAGCCAGGGTTCTTACCTGTTGTCCATCCAGATGGTATTCTGATTCAAAGGCCTGTTCCTTGGAACTATTACCAGAATGCTGTTACGTCCAGTTGTAAGTTCTGTACTTCTTTGGGTGCATGATTTCTTTTCAATTTGACCAAGCAAATACTTGCATATCACGTTATTTCTTGTCTAAAAACTTTATTATTTTTCGTTACTTCTATGTAGAGTGGATCTTAAACACCTGCGTATATCATATACGTTGTCCATAGAGAACCATGAGGTCTGCCTATGGTTGGAGGTAAAAGTAAATACACAAACTAAAATGTGGAGAAAATCAACTTTGATTTATTTCAGAATAAAAATGAATGAACTGTTGATATACGACACTTGGTTTGATGAAACTGAGACCATTTCAATCAGACAAAACCTGGTTAGCTCAAATATGAATATGGGCTATCAATTACGATCATAGCATATATACAAACAAAGTGCATGTTCTCCAGCAGGGAATAACGAGTACACAAGCTTAAAATATGAGATTGCTAATATATCATAAATGGATTAGCTTTATATCAATTTTGTGCCTCTTAAACGTGTTCTGTAGTATCGTTATCTGAACTGGTATTGGACCCTTCTTAATTGTCAGTCACGGGGTGGTTAGGTGGGGTTTTAGAGGGTTTCAGTGGTTTTGAATTGGGTTAGTTTATGTAGTTTCGTCTCTTTTGGTATCAGTATACTATATGCTCTTGAACTATGTTGCATGAATACGGACACAGATACTGTTAAGGACACGATACAAATACGGGATAGGGACATTTTCAGATAAGTACAATAAGTAGTCACCTATGTTGCGTTATACGAACATATACAGAGAACTGAGTACACCATTTTCCTGTGTCTGTGCAACATAGCTTTAAAAGCAGTGATAAGAGACAAAATGCAGCTATCATTAACTTAAATCAATAATGGATAATGATCATACTGGCACTATGCTATTTCCTCCCTGTCGCAATAGCAATAGAGCGAAAAACATGATTCAACACAAAATATGGATTACCAATTTCATCTTGTTACATTAACCTTTCATGAAAATGCTCAACTTGATCCGTTAGATACATTAACCCTTCAGGAAAAGGCAAAACTTGATCAGTTAGAGCAATGACTAAATTATGTACCATTCTTATTACACCTTACAAGGAACAACGAAGGTTCCTAGTGTTGGTATTGGCTATTTTGACAATTTCGGCTGTGTTATATCAGAGTTTTAGAGTTCATAAAAAAAGGGCAAATAATAATAAAATGTTACTAAAAAACTAGAAAAATATTTGAGATGATTTGGCATAACTACATATATTTGTTGTTTCTTGTTAGTTTTGAATGGATAGTATTCAACACTGTTGAGTTGTTTAACTCGCAATTCATACTACTGTTTATTTATTTTTCCTTAAACAAAGTAAACAAGAGACAATTTTGAATGAAATAATATTAAGACGGAGAATACTATGAATTCATAAATATACAACTTCGACAAGTGGTAATGGTTATAGTGTGGCAAACTGTCACTAAATAATTTTGTCAACACGTTGTAGGATGCCGATCTTTGGCATAACCGAATCATTGTCTTAACATTTTTTCTTCTCTCTTTTTCTTTTGTTTTCATTTGTTTTTTCTTTACTGTTTAACCGGGAAAGGAAGTCCCAATGTCAGTATTGATTGGTAATGGTCAGTATAGGCCGGGGTTAGTATCAGATCGGGAGAGGCCAAAACGATACGATGCGGCCTATACATATAGGTGTTAGCTTACTATGGGGACAACATGAGAAAAGTTGAAATAATGTGCAATAGACTTGACGGTGACCCATGTCTAGTTTGCAACCAAATTTGAATAGATTAATTTCAAGTATGTAACGTGTAGTCATTGAGAATGGAGTACCACAAAAGGTTATTTTATGAAATCATACATATTTAGCCAGTACTAATGTTGAAGTAAATTTTGAATTCAAATTGTTCTCTCCACTTCACCCAAGCAACCAATTCACCCATGTTCTGTCCTCGATTGCACTTCTTCATCTAAATACCCATTCCTTACTCCTCACTTCATAATATATTAAAACATGACAAAAAAGGACCGAAGAAAAAGAAGATAAAAGACAAAAAAATAAGAATAAGAATTTACAGAAGGTCTCTGCTTCTTTAATCTTCTTAAGCCTAATCTTCCTTGAGACATAATACTACTACCATCTTCGAAGAAGATAGTTCTAAATTCTCGTACTGTAGCCTAGTATTCTTATTCTTGGCAACTAACCATTGAATGAGTCTTTCCTATTATTGAAGAGGGCTTATACTCTTACTCTTGCACTAACTGGCACACGAGTCTTAATACCCATATTGAGTAAGTCCAAATACTCCAATGATTGCCAACTAATCGACAAACAAGTTAGAATATTCCTACCAAAAAGTTGTAATACTCTTATTCTTGCCGACGACAAACCAAGGTTTAAAGTATGTGATGAAAGATCACTTTTTTGGACGTTTGAATTGGAACTAGAGGTCTCGAAAACGCAGAACTGACCGCTTCAAAACATCAAGACGAACCCCCTCCCCCCCACACAAAAATAAAAATAAAAAAAAAAGCAAAAAACTTTCAAGCCATAGTAGTTAAAATTGCGCCTAATTTGAGGAGCTCGGTGTTAACGGAGGTTGCGCCTTGATTTGTCTAGGCATGTCTTGCTTTTATTGTGAACAAGTGCGACCTTACACACGGACCCACTAGTATCATCAATCCTCCTCATCTAGGGTTCAAGTGCTGCTGAAACTTCTCTAGTATTGTTGCTAAAAAAGTCAACTGGGAATAGAGCAACAAAAAGCAGTTTCAAGGTTGAGCACATAAAATTTTCTTCTTATTGTTCATGCGTCTTGCTTTGCTTAGGCACATCTTGCTTTTGCACTTTGCGCCTAGGCCTTGGAGGACCTTGGTGCGTAAATGCACTTTTCGCTCTGGAAACTATGCCAAAACGGATACTCGAAAGGGTCCGAAACAGATACCAGAACCAATTTTTTTTTTAACCTTGTGATAAATGATTCATTCTTATAAAAGAGCCCTAACACTCTTTATTCTTGCTGATTAGCCGACAAACAAAGTCTTAATTATCATATCGAAGAGTTCTAATACTCTTTATTCTTTCCATTCCATTGGCCGAGATGAGCTAAATACTTACATTGCAAAGTCTTAATACTCTTTATTACTGCCAAATAAGTGACAACTGAGTCTTCATCCTTATATCACAGAGTCATCATGCTTTTTATTCTTCCCATCCAATTGGCCAAGAATGAGTTTTAGTATCCAAAAGAGTTGATCAACCAGTCAAGAACGAGTTTTAACACTTGAAAGCGATCTTTACTGGTACTGCTGGTGCTGGATTGTGCCATAGTTTCTGAAAAGTTTTTGTTTCAAATTGTTAAGTTATAAACAAAAAATGATAAATAATATGTATAGCCTTGGTGCTTATTTTAATGAGCTTTAGCGCTCTAGTGCTCTTTGACGTTCACCGAGCAATTATGTTGGTGCCGAACTTTTGCACCCTGCCTGTAGCGCCCCGTTCCCCCGGTGCGGGGAGCGCGGCTAAGAAACACAAGACGGTATCGTTCGATCGGGATAGATTGAAACAAGAACTCGTCCTCGTTATGGATTTGTTTCTTCGGAATCGATTCCCATATTCAGTGGACCGTGCCCCCGGGATCGACTTAGCGGCAGATGTCACGCCCCAATCTCCCGCAAGCTCGATAGTCCCTGCTGAACGTGAATCACCACGTTGCAGCTCTCCCGCAGGACAATCGTTCTCATCGGGACGTGATGCCGTACAAGCCTAAGATGCGCTTGCACAAGGCCAAAACTTTGAACAAGGGCAAGTAAGCTATTCAATACTGAAGCAGCGGCACACATATTGCAGAAAAGTAAAGAACACAATGGCACATGAAAACAGGCTCTTTTATTGATAATCAAAGTGTTACAAGCGGCGCATGGCCGAGATTACAATTCGCTCAAGCACTCTTTCTCTCGATTTCAATAACTCCGTTCCATACATTATGTCCCTCTATACGAAAGCAGCTCAATCTCGATACGGCTCAAGGCATCGACTCCAGATTTTCGGCTCCTTGGGATGAGGCACGGCTATCGCTTCCTCGGACGATCAGGTACCTGAGAACAAGCAAACTGTTGGTGGGTCAGCACTTTATGCAAGTACTGGTGAGATAAAACAACTGAACAGAAGCTACACCCTCTAAAACCCACACTAAGTAATCATGTGGCAAAATATTGCATTACTAGTGATCTTGCTACTTTTACCTAAGTTCATTTCATGCAGCATAGAACTATAATCAGATTACATCTTTATGAAAACATAACTTTGAAAAAGTTTTGCATATTCAAACTATAAGCATACGATCGGGACAGTGTTCTATCGTGCAGTGCGCAGCATGTATTGTGCACATAATCTAACTCTTTGGGGCAAAATTCTTATTGTGGACAGAAACATATCGAATTAAGGCAACATATCAAATGGACTATCATACTTCAGGCACACAAAAGAACTAGCTTATATGAATTCGGTCCCCGAGAAACTCAAGATCGGTAGCGGTAATCCAGCTAACCAATGACTCACATTCTGATACTATTAGCAGCTGTGACCGAGGTTCAGCTCTCCTGCACTAATAGTCATTGTCTGACCGATGCAATGCATGAAGCACTAACAGATAATCTCTACGATGCAGACAAAATGAACAAGCAGGCTTACGTATTAACTCATATTTCTTACCCCATAGCTGAACGGTTATTCCTGCAGCAGACACACAAGTTAGCCACAATTTGCATATTCATAACTTATGTATCAATCTCTTTGGTGTCATCAATCGATAGGTATGCAAGAAGGTAAACCTAGCATGCACCCTATCTATATGACGGTCCATGGATCGTCCCATGATTAGCTGCGGTTGCCCAAGGTTCAGCTCTTCACTGGCACGCACGGGTGTCGGCAGCTGTGACCCAAGGTTCAGCTCTTCACCAACACACCCGAGTGCAAGCAGCTGTGACATCATGGGTTCCACACAACACTAATAGACATATCGCCCCACTAGACCATTGCGAGCCGTACACCTCAGGGCGATCCAAAAATCTCTTCCGGACCGAGCGATTCCCAGTGCCCTAGGAATCGTTCGAGAGACAAGACCTTGTGCACAAGTTGTCCGAGACCAATGCAATGACATAAACACATAGTGCAAGCAAAACAATGATCAAGCAAAACATATGCGGTCTTAGCAGAACATATCTTTCAAACGAAGCATATCTTTCTCAGACGAAGCACACATTCACATATCTAATAGCACACCCCACTAGACCCTTTTGAGCCGTATCCTCAGGGCGTACTATTAGTCACTGCACTCACACATTTACTTAGCAGTTCGATATAGCAAACAGACAAGTGAAACATATAAAGGCAAGCACGATTGATTTCATATTTAACATGCAATAACTATCTCTTTCTTAGCATATTCAAAGGGACATATTCGAGCCATTCATTTACTTATCTTTCTTAGCATAGCAAAGGTTCGTTCGATAACTGTGTCGGTGTTTCTAAGCATGCAACATTTCTATCTTTATCTTTAGCATGGCAATGGTTCTATCTCATTTCTGACAAGCATTCATATTCTCTTAGTTAGGCAGCAGATTCGTTTCGATGACAAGCTATGTGAGTTCTCTTATTAGCATGCTGAGTCGGTTCTATCATTCTTCTTATGAAAATATTCTTTTTAAGCAAATAAGCATTCAAAAACTCAGATTCATTATTAAGTCGTGCAAGAATCAGAGAATGCAGTTCTGCCCACTCACATTGATTAATCGGTCGGGAACTCTCCGAGAAGACTTCCGTTCGAGCAAGCAAGACGATATCACTTGTACATAGTGCCTACGCGGAGCGGGGCACTACAGCAGAGTCAGGAGGGACCTCTCCGATATCTTTTATTGTCTCGGATTTCGATGTCGCTTGTTGCTTTCGTGCTTTGAGTTGGTTTTCGGATTTGCTTGTTTTCCTTGAACGGTTTCGATGGATTTCATTGTTTTCGTTCATTGAACTGCATTTCAATTCCGAGATTGGAAAGAGTGAAAGAGGTATTGATCGAGCTGTTCATGATGCAGGTGAACGAGCAGTAGGCGGCTTACGAGCGGAGTCTTGAAGCGCCTCTTTCCTTCTCCCTTCCAACCATCTAAGTGAGTGGCTACCATCCCGATTAGCTAGCCCTGCTTCCAAGTCTTCACACATAAAACTCTTGCAT
Organism: Iris macrosiphon; assembly: GCA_036927795.1. Lineage (NCBI taxonomy): Eukaryota > Viridiplantae > Streptophyta > Magnoliopsida > Asparagales > Iridaceae > Iris > Iris macrosiphon. The sequence goes on from JAYESA010000005.1 coordinate 214,307,607, forward strand.
TCTTGTTGCCCCGATCAGACGATACCAAGTAATAATAAAAGATACCAAGATAAAAAGGGAATAGACTTGGATTGTATTGCTTGTCATTCAACTTGGGAACGGTTACTCATGTGCTTGCTTGTTCGTTGGGAATGTTCTATACATGCTTCAATTTAAGTTAGAATGCATCTTCTTCCATAAATTGTGCTAAGTATGGAATACACTTGTTATGAAATAAACTGTCAGAAAGACTATGCAAAACGAATCATACAATGTTGTTTGTCTCATGTTCATATTGCCTCAACTGTATCAACGTTAACGTATCATGAACGATTGATCACGGACAACTTGTGCACAAGGCCAATGGTTCCTGCGGACGGTTGCTGGGGCACTGGCACCGATCCGATCCGGACGGAACTTCACGATAGTCTCACGCATCTGGACAGGGTGGACTGTAGCACTCACGAATCTTGGCTATATGCCATCCTCGTTCAACGACTATAACTCGTCCATTATGGCATCCTTGCCAGTGATCGTAACATGTATATTTAAACCTGTTGCAACTAGTGTCTTCGTGGCAGGGAAGGCATGGTAAGTATTGTGCAGGTGGTTCAGACGGGCAGGTAAAATCCACCGAACGGTGGCAAGTTCATTTCAGTAAATTCTATATGCTGCTTACTTGTAAATGAACTAAGGCAACATAGAAATCCACAATAATATGCATGCTTCATTAAAACAACGTGTTGATTGGTATAGTTGGGTTAGCTCGCCTTCACCAGTATGTTTCGACATACTGACCCTCGTTGAAACAGGTTCCCTGCACTAAGGCGAACTGAGCGAGGAGCCGAAGTCGTCTTTCCCTATCCAGTCCAGCTGTAGACGCATCCTGATCGCGCCATCCTTGAAGCATTTTGAAGCAGGAGCTTGCAACTCTATATACACAATGCAGCTCTGTGGCAAAGCCGTCCTCCAGCCCAGAGGTCTATATCATTTTGAAGTTTAGTAAAGGGATGTAATGTACAAGACTGCTATCTCATTTTGAGTCAACACTTTTTGTAAGCCCGTGCGGCAAATTAGCTGACTCGTTCAAGAGTTTGTAATAGATGTTCATTATCAATAAAGAGAACTTTTCCATGTTTCAAATCTGTGTTTCAATTTATCTGCGTACTCTGAATATGTGTTCGTTATGCAAAACATTAAAGCCTTGTGCGGGCGCAACCCCAGGCCCGCACGGCGGTCACGATTCGGGGGACGTCCCAACGATTCCACGGAATCGGGTCGTGACATAATGGTATCAGAGCACAGATTCAAGTTCCTTAGACTCTCATACTGGAAAAGTTCCTTTAAGATCAAATTCCTGTGCGAACTCTTGAACTCGCTAGGCCAAAATGAGATACGTTCATGCAATAAGTCCATAATACATTATGATCCTAATGTAATTTACCTTCTTTTGAAGGAATGGCACCAGCGCAATCTGCAGCGCTAGCACCGGACGAAACGCAAGGCCAAGAAACTAGTTCGGGCACTTCGGGAAGCTCTCGGAGCCAGCGGGGCATATCTCAAGTCGATCCGCTTGAGCGGGTGATGCAAATGTTAGAAGCACAACGACAAAGAGATGATGCTCGCCAAGCCAAGTTCGAAAGCAATATAGAGACCCGATTCAGTCCAACAGAAGCAGGTAGATGCCCTGCAACAGATCGTTCAGACTTTGGCTTCCAACCATTCCGCTGCAACAGCAACGACTCCGATGTAACAGCCCGTGCTTGAAGTAGAAACTAGAAACGCCGCAAATTCCAAGGCTGAGGGAAGTGACTGCCTTCGACTTTGGCTACTTCAAAAAAGTCTGCAACACCCCATTCAACGGGACTGAGGAACCAATTGTGGCTCTAGATTGGTTGGCCGAACTTGAAGACCACTTCGCTCTGCTAATGGTCCCCGAAGAGAAGCGTGTCGCCTGCGCGCAACTACAGCTCCGCCTCAACGCGCACGATTGGTGGAACGTGCATCGACGATCTCTTCAATTTGATCACGGAGAGGAGGCGATCTCGTGGACGACTTTTCGTGCCGCGTTTGAAGAGGAGTTCATACCCCCTCCAGTACAACGGCAGATGGAGAACGAGTTCGTGCAACTGAGACAAGGCAGCATGATAGTTAAACAGTATTCCGCCGAATTCAACCGACTCTCCAAATTCGCTAGCGTCTATTTACCTGATGTAGCGAGTCGAGCTAGAAGGTTTGAAGGTGGTCTACGCCCTGCCATCCATGCGCACGTAGTCGTTCATCAGTATCGTACAATGCGGGAAGTCATGAATCACGCCCTATCTCTTGAACCGCAGTATCCTCACGTTTCTACCGGCGCTGTGCATACTTACAATCACAAACGCCAAGGCAACGATAGAGAAAACACTGCTGCAAAGCGCCCTAACCACGGCGGTCCACAGAGAGGAAACCCAGGGCAGCCATGTTTCTACTGTAAGAAGCCGGGGCACACGGCTGATAAGTGTCGCAAGAAACTCGGGCAATGTCTCATTTGTGGTGATTCAAACCATATGATTCGAGACTGTCCAAAATATTCTGCTCAACATCACGTTCCCTAACGGTAAGCACTATTCTTAAGTTTCGGGACGAAACTTCCAATTGGTTGGGTAGGATGTAGCGCCCCGTTCCCCCGGTGCGGGGAGCGCGGCTAAGAAACACAAGACGGTATCGTTCGATCGGGATAGATTGAAACAAGAACTCGTCCTCGTTATGGATTTGTTTCTTCGGAATCGATTCCCATATTCAGTGGACCGTGCCCCCGGGATCGACTTAGCGGCAGAGTCAGGAGGGACCTCTCTGCTGTTATCTTTTATTGCCTCGGATTTTGATGTCGCTTGTTGCTTTCGTGCTTTGAGTTGGTTTTCGGATTTGCTTGTTTTCCTTGAACGGTTTCGATGGATTTCATTGTTTTCGTTCATTGAACTGCACTTCAATTCCGAGATTGGAAAGAGTGAAAGAGGTATTGATCGAGCTGTTCGTGATGCAGGTGAACGAGCAGTAGGCGGCTTACGAGCGGAGTCTTAAAGCGCCTCTTTCCTTCTCCCTTCCAACCATCTAAGTGAGTGGCTACCATCCCGATTAGCTAGCCCTGCTTCCAAGTCTTCACACCTAAAACTCTTGCATTCTTGTTGCCCCGATCAGACGATACCAAGTAATAATAAAAGATACCAAGATAAAAAGGGAATAGACTTGGATTGTATTGCTTGTCATTCAACTTGGGAACGGTTACTCATGTGCTTGCTTGTTCGTTGGGAATGTTCTATACATGCTTCAATTTAAGTTAGAATGCATCTTCTTCCATAAATTGTGCTAAGTATGGAATACACTTGTTATGAAATAAACTGTCAGGAAGACTATGCAAAACGAATCATACAATGTTGTTTGTCTCATGTTCATATTGCCTCAACTGTATCAACGTTAACGTATCATGAACGATTGATCACGGACAACTTGTGCACAAGGCCAATGGTTCCTGCGGACGGTTGCTGGGGCACTGGCACCGATCCGATCCGGACGGAACTTCACGATAGTCTCACGCATCTGGACAGGATGGACTATAGCACTCACGAATCTTGGCTACATGCCATCCTCGTTCAACGACTATAACTCGTCCATTATGGCATCCTTGCCAGTGATCGTAACGTGTATATTTAAACCTGTTGCAACTAACTTGCGTCTTCGTGGCAAGGAAGGCATGGTAAGTATTGTGCAGGTGGTTCAGACGGGCAGGTAAAATCCACCGAACGGTGGCAAGTTCATTTCAGTAAATTCTATATGCTGCTTACTTGTCAATGAACTAAGGCAACATAGAAACCCACAATAATATGCATGCTTCATTAAAACAACGTGTTGATTGGTATAGTTGGGTTAGCTCGCCTTCACCAGTATGTTTCGACATACTGACCCTCGTTGAAACAGGTTCCCCGCACTAAGGCGAACCGAGCGAGGAGCCGAAGTCGTCTTTCCCGATCCAGTCCAGCTGTAGGCGCATCCTGATCGCGCCATTCTTGAAGCATTTTGAAGCAGGAGCTTGCAACTCTATATACACAAGGGAGCTCCGTGGCAAAGCCGTCCTCCAGCCCGGAGGTCTATATCATTTTGAAGTTTAGTAAAGTGATGTAATGTACATGACTGCTATCTCATTTTGAGTCAACACTTTTGTAAGCCCGTGCGGCAAATTAGCTGACTCGTTCAAGAGTTTGTAATAGATGCTCATTATCAATAAAGATAACTTTTCCATGTTTCAAATCTGTGTTTCAATTTATCTGCGTACTCTGAATATGTGCTCGTTATGCAAAACATTAAAGCCTTTTGCGGGCGCAACCCCGGGTCCGCACGGCGGTCACGATTCGGGGGACGCCCCAACGATTCCACGGAATCGGGTCATGACACTGCTGTTTTCTTGATAAAAAAGAGAAGTAAAAAAAAAACTTACTTTTCTCTCTCTCCACATCTCTTGTATATTTTGCACCTGACACCAATTGAGGGGCCTACTCTCATTTCTCTGTTTTGTACAATATGCTGGGATGTCCAGCCCTGATGAGGACTTACGCTAATGAAATATAAAAATAGACCTCTGACTCCCTAAAATGAAATGAAGTAGAAAATGTACCTCTAAGTCCTAAACTAGTGTAAAGTATAAATGGACCCCTGAGTCCCTAAACTGGAGTGAAATATAAAGTGGATCTCCATGTCCCTAAACTGGTACAAGTATCAGGCTAAGACAATAATCAACAAGAACATTTAAAACAAAATCAATAAGACATCTGATTGCTGTGGTATAAGTATCACGTTAACAGAATAACAGAACACACATTCAATCTTATAAAGTTTAGTATCATATCAGTAAGTCATCGACATAAAAGTCATTCTAACAAGTAATCTATCCAGCTTAACAAAAATTTAGTATTAGAACTACAAGTCATTCAACACAACAACAATAAAAGCAAGAACAAAGCCTTTTTTTCAAAATTTTGGGGTTAGTTGTTTGAATCCTTTTCTTCCGTTCAGCTAGTTAAGGGACATGCCTTCTGTAACGCTAACAACAATCCATGTTCAATTAGGCCTAGGTCTAGTCCTAGCCTAGCGGCTTCTTTAACTACTATATTTATCACTCCAAACCGGAGTATGTATAAGTTTACGTTGCACATGTCCAAATCATCTAGGATGATTTACAAGTCATTCTTTGCGATCATACTTAATTTGAAATCCAATGATATCAGACTAACAAGTCTTACTACTGAGGGGTGGTCCAATGGTGGCACCGGTTAGCGAGGGAGGAGTGGGCATGTGTTCGAATACCAACCCGAGCAAAAAATTAATTAAATGGGAGGTTTTTTTAGTGCTAGTACCAAGGATAGGGACCGTTATCAATATTGGCCTCATCTCAAAAAAAAAAAAGAAACGAAAAAAGTCGTACTAGTCTTATTGAAGTTTAGTATATCAGTTCAAGAAGTCATTTGATCAATCTGAGTCATTTTGAATATGAGATATACTAAACCAACAAGTCCTTTTATAGGTTTGGTGTACCTTTATCATTTTCATATTCCATCTCCACTTACAAATTTCACTTCATATTTTCGTTTTACACTTCCCATGTTATATTAGCCCACAAGTCATTTGAGTGCTTTGCTATATTCCATCTAATTTCATCATCCACAATTTCATGTTATACTTATAAGTCATTTGGCCGGTTTGATATATGTGTTCTTTTTAAGCACACATTGTATGGCCAGACTCTTAAACCATCCAAATCTGTATAAAGTCGGACGAAGAGCTCGTTGGATAACATAAATGATTTCGTTTTTAGCATAGTGAGTTCCAAGGTCTAGATCCTTGCAAAGACCATGTTATGTAGAAATTAAATAATAAGGCGAATAAGAGTTCATGGCTGGTGTGATCATTTGATTTTAACATATCGACTTGTGAGGCCTTGACAATCCACCTCAATGTATGTTCTCTTAATTCTTTACATGAGTTGTTTTCCAAGTTGGACATGCATAATGACTCTTAATGGGAGGTTCCTTTTAAATGCTATGTGGATAATTAACAATAAATTCTTGAGTCTATTGGAAACCCTGAACACACATTAGCAAAACCCTTTTCTCTAGGGTGAATTTGAAGGGTTCAATTTCATAATCTCCATGTATTCACTATTCCAAACAAAGGATAGTTATGATCCTACACCCATGCGAGAATCTTGTACGTCACCTTTTAAGATGCTCAGTTCTCTATTTTTCAAATTGCATTTTGTCATTAGGTATGTTTAGACAGGAGGCTATCCAGGTAGTTTGACCATAAGAAGAAAGACTAGATGCAAATGTTGTGTACAAATGGTAATATTTGGTTAGAGGATGGATTTCTTTGACTTGAAGCTATAGAATTAATTACAATTAAATGTGCACGATAAAGATAAGCAATGTTGCCTCGCATCCTGTTTCAAGCAGATGAATATAACTTTTTCTTGATTAAGCAAATTATCACTATAAACTATATATCCACGAGGACTAAGGATTATGACCTTTATTATTTGAGTTCGTACAGCATTACAACCTCGGTTATAGTAGCTTCAAGAAATTATTTCACTATCCCGTAATAAAATACGATAGCATATAGTCATATTGAAGGCTTGGCGAGATATTAAACTATGTTATCTACCAAACATGCACATGTAAGCCTGATCACTTACACTTCTGTTTATGTATGGTGTGATTGTAGGGCAAAAGAGATGTTCACTTTGCAAAGACATGCATGAATCTGGGAACTAACCATGTTCCCCATTTGTTTTCCTTTTTTTTTTTTTTCTCTTTTCTGCATGCAACCATTGATGTGTACTCTCTTTTAGATTCGTTTGCATGGTGGGATTGGGAAAGATGGGAGAAGGAAATTGATTGGATGGCTCTTCAAGGTATCAACTTGCCTCTAGCTTTCACTGGCCAGGAGGCTATCTGGCAGAAAGTTTTCCAGGTATGTTCACTTAAAATTTCTTTCTAAGCTTTTGATTGTATAATATGTTTAAAAGCATTATCATCACACAGCTAAGATGGTAGCATGATAAAAGTTACGAACTTTACATTTATTGTATTGACTAATTACCAAGGTTCGTAGTATCGGCATCTGGCCCTTCGTATGAGTATCAGTGGTATCGGCAATATCGGTGGTTTTGGATCTAAGTATCGAATTTTTGGGTATCGGAAAGCAAATAATTATAGATAAATTATTAAACTTTTAGAAAAAATATTTTATAATTCTAGGCATAGTTTTAAGTATTTCCTGTGTTGTTTCTTACTAATTTTGGAATTGAATGAAATAGTAATCACCTTTGCCGATTGGATTACATGCGATAGATACGTTTTCTTCTGTTACATGCTTACCGATATGTATCTGCCGTATCGGATCGGATTTTGGGGTGTCCGATCTGTTACTGTTAAATAAAGGTATCGGCCGAAACATTGTCAAAATTTATTGTATCGGTCTGTATCGGCCGATACGTAACCGATACCGACCGATACCGACCGGTTCCAAAGTAAAAAAAAAATTTGCAAGGAACATTACGACAAAAAAAAAATCATAAATTAACATAAAAAACATAAATCAGTGTCAATCCAGCAAAAGAAACTTCGAATCAAGAAAAAAGAAGGCAATAATTGAAAATTACAACTAAAAAGCAATAATTAAAAAAAATTGTCTTCAAATTAGATGGAATATCATAGAAAAATAAAAAACTACCTCAATTAGACATGATTTTTTCTCTGCTGCCGATGTCGGTCCTGCTCCGTCGTTCGTGCTCCACCGATGTCGTCCGTGCTCTGTCGCCCGTGGTCGTAGAAGAAACGGGATGGAGCCGAGGAGGTGGGGGAGGCGGAGAGAAAAATAAACAGTCCCATACAGAAGTCCTAGAGGAACTCATGAGTTCCTAATATTTGAAAAAACGGAGTTACTAATTTTTGATAGAGAGAAAACAACTAAGTTCTAATTTTTGATGGAGATGGCATGCAGGGCTGCAGGTGCCATGTGATTTGGCAGACCAGGTCTGTGTGTGCCATGTGAGGAAGGTGGTCCGCACTTCAAATCACGCTCTCCCATGCTTCCATCCCCACCACTTTCCTGTTTCCATATTGTAATACATTTTTTACAATACAATTTTTCATTTGACACGTGTCTAATTGGTGGGCCAGTATGTATTGGTTTTATTTAGATAATGGGTTGTAGGCTGTGATGGAGCATATATTAGTGTAGCAGACCAAGTTTGGCAAGGTCTTTAAATGTTAAATTATATTTAAACCAAAAAAAAAAGTCAAACTAATATTTTAGGGCTTATGTCTGTCTCTCTATCCAGTCCATCCCTAGAAACCAGATCAATATTAAATGACATAACTACCCTCAGGAAGATATCCTCGCCAAAAATCTGGTTGGGGTAAGATTGTCATTTGGCAAGACAAGCAATAATTGACGTGAACTTTGTTTGGAGCTCAAACTCATTTGGCAAAGACAAGTAGTATTAATTTTTCTAATTTACTATTGCATTATTGTATGTTATATATATCTCATTATCTAACTTATTATTGCATTATTGTATTTGTATGTAATATATCTCACTAACGTATTGTATGTAATATATCTTGTATGGAAATTTTATTATTATTATATGTAATTTTTTTTATAAATGTAGTATTATTGTATGTAATACTTAAATAATACAGAAATATGTAAACTATTTTTTTTCTAATTTTTTACCAGTTTATTAATAATTATTTAATATTGACGATACTACCGATACCAAAAAATCCGATACTCCGATCCGATACCGCCGATACTGCCGATACCGATACTCATACAAAATGTCCGGTACCGATACCGATACTTTGAACCTTGGCTTTTACAACCTTACTACTCTTTTAAATCGTTGTTGATTGATCTTTTTTATTTAATTCTTTTTGCCGAGTTGACTGAAAAAGAAACCACCAATGTCGGTATCAGTCAGTATCGGTATCGAATCGGGATATGCCAAACCGGATCGGTATCGGCCGATAGTGCAAACTATGCTAATTAGTTTAGTTGATCATTGAAATGCTATTTTCTAGTATTTCTGTCGATCACCTATCAATAGGTATATGTACTCCATAATTTTCTCTTTGTTGCACTTCTTTCCTCTTTCTGTTTGCCTATTCATGTATGTCTGAATGAGGTTTTCATTCATAACATGACACACATACGTACATTTTCAAATTTTCTAACTGCACATACTACTTCTCAGAGATTTAATATTAGTGCTTCCGAAGTAGCTGACTTTTTTGGAGGGCCCGCATTTCTTGCATGGGCTCGCATGGGCAACTTACATGGGTAAGCTTGATTAATTTTCTCTTCTTGATAGTTCACTTCTTGAATTTTGTATATTTTTGTTTTCTTCTATTGTGTTAGTATCTCAAATTGGTAAGATATTTTTTCATTATACTACTTTTCCTCGTTGCTTTTGTTAGTAGTTTATACTTTGTCCTTTTGTATAGCATATGATATTCATAATATGAGCAAAGAAATAAGAGAAAGGGAAGATAATTTGTTTTGAGATAAGTCTAGCCATTAATTACCGTCCATGTCCTGGGCTACTAGCACCAAGACCCCCTTCCATTTAATTATTGCCCGGACTGAGGGTTACACATGGTTTTATTAATTTAGGTAGGTATTTGCTAGTTATATCATGTGATAAAGGATGAGATGTGATGGGTCAATGACTACAATTGGTGCATTTCGAGGAGACAATTTCTTTCTATATCACCATATGCTCACCCTCACATAAAGGACCCTCGTTCCATTATTTTGAGTGAACTTACTAGGCACATTTAGAATGTCGTTACTAGTCTATGTTGCATGACGTTGAGTCCCACTACTTTGAAAGATTTTTCAGTGAACTAAATAAATAAATATATGATTAGTGTATGCTATTTTTTGACAATGTTGATTCAGTTGATTATGCTTGAAACATGATTAGTTTTAAGGTAGCAATGTGGAGGAAGCATTCGAGTCGATTGCTTGTGTGCATCTTTAGCATGATTAGTGGGAGGAAAAAGAGGTTAGATGATATTGCTTACACACTTGTTGGGAAACAAGTTCAACATTTATTTGCTTACACACTTATCCAGTAGCCAGCAAATCCCAGACTGAATTTTTAATTTATCCCTCTTCTGTCTATGACTGGCTAGGTGAATTCTTCCTTAGCCTACATTTCTAAACCCTTCTAAACAACTGAACCACATTGCCATAATTTCACCCTAACAAAGTACCTCTCTTTGACTTCAGCCATCTGCGGGTGTTAGATGATATGTTTCATGATTTCATCATGCGTACTGAGAGAGATATGGAACATCAAGTGCACCTAGATAAGTTCCAATTCTGCTAATTGACCAATTATAAACACAATTTAAGCCCTATGCATGGACAAGTAATGTTGTTATTCCTCTATTAAATCATCGAATTTTAATTTGTATCGAGTACATCATATAAAGTGCTACCCTATGACCTGACAAGTTTAGATTTGTAGGCCCCAAAAATTGTGTACCACTATACATTTAAGAACCTTTTTCTTACTTCAAATTTGAAAGTCTACATATCAATGGATATGCTTACATGAGATGGGGTTTTGTATGTTTGTGTAGGAGATTAACACTTATGCAATAAATGTAATAATTGGACCTTTTTAAGTGTAGCAAAGGTATGTGTATTTGCTCAGTCACTTTTCTGTACTACTTCTGAAGTTTTAAAGTTAAATTTTGCTGTTGATGCATTATAATTTTCATGATACTTGAATTATAGATGGTCTTTTTCCTTTTCTTGCTGTCAACTGGTTGGTAGGTATATTCTGCAGCATGCTAATTTATATTTGTTACTAGATTACTTGTATGGCAAATATTACATAAGCTCAATATTTTGATTATTATTTATAGATGGGGAGGACCGCTACCTGAAAGTTGGCTTGATGATCAGCTTATACTTCAGAAGAAAATTCTTCACAGAATGTATGAATTCGGAATGTCTCCAGGTACACATTGAACATACATGTATATTTAATCCTTTTCATATTTAGGAATGACCTCTTATAGCTGTACTACTAACCTGTTACTTATAGCTGTACTACTATAGTCCTCTAAGAAGATGGACTGGAAAAAAAATGGTAGATAACTGAGAGAAGATGTAGGAGCAATAGCAGAGAGCATAGAAGACAAACCAAACTGATTGATTTGTTAGATCTGATGAATATTTACTGAAATAACTTTGAAGATCTCTTATATGGGTGGAGAGTAAATTTGAACTGCAGACCTCTTAACATGGAGACTAAATTTAAATTGACCATGTTATATGAAAATAATGTCTCTTTAGTGCATACAATCTTTCATTAAAATTTATCGTCATGACGGGTCTTCAAAAGTATTTTTGTATAATAAAAAGAGCATTACAGTCCCACGAGTCTCCCACTTACGATCTATGTTGTACTAGGGGCTTGGTGAGGCGAGGCTAGTCGACAAACCACCTGCCTCGCCTAGGCGTCCGTCCAGGATCCGCTGCTCTTGAATAAAAAATTTCTGCAATTATGCATACAACAAATATGTAGTATTACTAATAAGCAATAAGCATAAAAGTAATATAAGAAGCAACAAATATGAAATAACCAATATTCGACAAAGCATAATTGGGCGACCTTAGGCGGACATTTTTTCCTCTGGGCGAACCTAGGCACGCCTAGGCGAGCATCGCCTCATCCAGGAGAATTTTTCCCAGTTCGAGGCGAGTCCTCTCTCCAACCTTTACGTCTAGGCGTCGCCTGTGACAACATAGCTTACAATATTATATAAACGTGTTTTATATAATAAGATGCAATATGATATGCCGAGGGATAAATGTTAATCTATCTTCTAGAGGTATACTCTCAGCTCATTACCTACAGTTTTACTCATGATTAAAGATATTCTATGCACATGTTTGCATTAATGTTTCTGTTAGAGATAATGGGTGCGTTTCAGTGTTTGGGTATATTTAGTCTATGTTTTGTCCCACATTAGATAGACATGTATGAGGAATGTTCCTCTCTCTCTCTCTGTGTGTGTGTGTGTCTCTCTCTCTCTCTCTCTCTCTCTCTCTCTCTCTCTCTCTCTATATATATATATATATATATATATATATATATACACACTCAAAGCACTCAAAGTTTTCAATTAGTTCCATTGTAGCGACTCTTAGCTCATTCTAAACTTCATTCTAGCCACCCATTTTCGGAAAAACTTAAGTCTTAGCCTCCACCACCATCTTATCCACCAAGCCCTAGCCTCCATGCAAAACTCCTACTCATTATTTTCCTCTCCCAGAGCCCCATTTCCATTAGAAATCCCTAGATCTCACTCCATATTCTCTAAAATCCAAACCCTAGATTCCATCTTTTCTCTAACTCCAACACAGATTCCATCACCACATCTTCATCATTAGGAAACCATACAAAAACCCGCCACCAGACTCTTCTTCATCTTCTTCCTTTTCTAAACCCAACCCTTATCCATGTATCCAAGGCTAGGCTTAAATCAGCTAGCTATCTTTTGAACTATTACTGTGTTTCTTTCACCAATCCATCCAGAACTAGGAAGAGCTCCTCCCTTCTCCTTATTCATTCATTTACTCTGATTTATATCCTCTTTCATGTCTTAATTAATGTCATCCTCTTTGGGCTTAACTTACACTGATTTACCAACCTACAAATTCCATAACTCTTGGATCATTTTTAATTTTTCAAATTAGCAATGAACCAACATTCCATCGTTACACCCCTCTTTAGGTCAGACATTCATCTTTTGTTTTCTCTCTTTCTTTCTTCCATAATCCAAACCTTCTACTTTACGGAACTTCTTCTCCAACTTATCTACACAACTTTGTTCTTTTCCTTGCTTCACAATAATCCATTTCCTCCATAAACCTACCAACTTCTCAGGAGCAGATCCAACACCGTCGCAGTTCGAACCCTCTGATCTCCATGAGCACCCCGACTAAGCTCCTTCATCTCAACCCAACGTCAGATTTGAAGATCCAAATCGTAGCCCTAAGTTGCAATCATAGCCTACTGGTCTTCATGACGTTCAACAAGTTTTTTTCCGATCATTTTAACACTTGGCGAGTCCTTCTTGACCAACCAAAGCATCGACACCAACGACTCCGACAAATTGCTTCTTGACCACGTCGGCCTCCCTTCCTTCCATTCTATCTCTACTGTGACTCTCTCGATCTACTGCCACTTTCTCGACGCCTTCTCAAACTTCAACACATCTCCTGTTCTCACCATGAATGCCACCTTCTGTGTAGCTTATCCTCATCTCCAATTCAAGCACCCAATACAACTCCAAGTTCTATCGTTGACCACTCCCAGCTCCATCGAAGATCTTTCGGTTAGTCTTGTGCCGACACTGTTGCCCCCTTCCATCATTGATCAGCTTATATCAATCTTTGTTTTTTGTTTTTTTGTTGATTTGTCTTGTAGCTCGTGATGTAAAAAGAGAAGGCAACTCAAGTAAAAGAAAGAACAAGAACAAGAAGATGAAAAAGGAAAAAAAGTTTGCTTTCAAGAAAAAAAAAGTAAATTACTTCCAAGTTGTGACATCTTAATCATGTCAAAGTTGAGGCCAAGTGTTGATCTCTACCAATCTTTCTATGTTGTTTGCCGCAAGTGCTCGATCTTTACTCTCATTCGAGTACTCGTGCACCAACAAACTCTCTTTGGCGAACATATTGTGCCAACAACTCTCTATGTTGGCCATCTTCATGCGTCGAGAACACTTAGTTGAGCATCCTCGTGTGCCAACAATTCTCTCGGTCGAGTGCCATCGTGTATCAAAAACTTTGTTTCATTCGAGTGCCCTCATGCGACGACATCTATTATTACTTCTTCTTTCTTTGGTCGTGTGTTTGACCATCTACAAATGCTCTTCTTGTGCTCTCTCAACTACTTCTGGCGAGCCTTCTCTCCTTTGGTTCGTATATCGACCTTTGTTGTTGGACTCTACCAATGTTGTTTATGTTTAAATTTTCTAGTTTTCTTTTATTTCTACTCTATGAAACAAGTTGGACATATTTCATCTTGAGGGGGAGTGTTAGAGATAGTGGTATGTTTGAGTGTGTGGGTCTATTTAGTCTATCACTATGTTTAAACCCACATTGACTTGTATGAGGAAGGTTTCTCTCTACATTTTTGTACTCAAAAGGCGCTCAATGAAGTATTCCCGATTAGTTCCAACGTAGTATCCTCGTTCTACAGTTTCTTAGTACTAGTTCCAATGTAGTCTCGTTCTACACTTTCTTAAAGCGAGGCATTGATTTTTTTTTGGGATAAAATGTGGACTGGAGCTTGATTTCATTAAAGCTACAAGTGAACTAGTTGGAACACATACATCCAACACATAAGCAGATATAGCATACTGTGTAGTACAATTGATGACAACATCGTTTGCCTCACATGAAATAGAAATTTGTCTAAGATTCCAGTTGATATCCAAATCTAGTTTCTACTGCTGGATGAAAACACAGTCATGTACACTCACACACACACACACACACAGGCACGGAGACACTTCGATGCTCCCAGGGGATAACTAACTTGGTGATCACTTCCTACCAAAATGCATGGGTCCACTCCATTCTAAGTGAGTTGCATGCCTTAAAATGGATACAAATGAAAATATTGTGGATTTTAACATTTTTGGCTCCTGCATTAAGTGATTTGTTTTCTGTATTACTTTTCTTTTTTCATTTTGTGCTTACATGAGTGTTCAAATTAAAAGGTTTCATTTCATGAAAGATCTAAAGACGAATACATCACTTTGAGACCAATTATGCATTTGTGAATCCGGGTATAGAGTGTTGAAACCCTTACCATCCTCACCTGTGTGTACAGCAGCCTCCTCTGTATTGCATGATTGCTTTGTTGCCTGCATGAAGGAAACAGAAAAGTTATTAAAAACCCTACTCATGATTAAACAATAAACATTTAAGTGTAGTGCTATTGCAGGTTAGCCATGGAACTTTATTTCTCCTTAAACCTTGATAAATTGATTTTCTGGCAGATCAGCTGGATACATGTGTGCTTTCTTTCTCATGCTGAAGCCCCATACATCTCAATCCAACCTCAAATGCTCTTAAAGAAATTAGGAGTTTGCAATTTCTCGTTTAGCCTTGTACTGATCATAAGACATGTCTTACTAAAGTATTTATTTTTAGTAAGCATAAAATAGGTCCATAGTAATTTACATTGAACACACATCTAATCTAATCTAAACATTACAAGTGGGAAAACAACATTACAGGTTCTTAGTTCTATTATCTCATTTTGCAACTGAAGATCCAGGTAGCTGCGAGACCTGATATTATTTCTCTCGATCTTTTACTGCTTGTTTCTGTGCTTTTCTGTTGTTTATTAGCTGCTGACTATTGCAGCCACTTTTGCCTCTCTGCTAGCCTTACTGACTACCATCAGAAGGGGTGGCCATTTTGAACTTCTTTGTTGACTGGGGCTTGTTGAAGCCCTATCATAACTTGAAACTCGGTAGACTCACGAAGAACAACCTTCACCATTGTTATTGCCTAAATACGCTTGTCCGTGCTAATTTGTTCTGTCTAAGTGCCACTTCTTTCTCTAAGCGACCAGTACTACGACCTGGAGAGTGGATTGCTTTTGACTGGCACGGTAGAAAGGATGGCGTTGCCGTTCACCTCTCTATCACTTTCATTATCAGGACTTCTGTAAATACCCGAGTCTCTGACAATGAAGAGCAATACGTTCGTGCTGCTTTCTCATGAATTCTAGTCATTTTGTCTTGCGGGCACCACCAGTATTTTCAGTATAATATCTTACCATCAGTTGTTAGTAAACAAGAGGTTTTCTGTTGATCTTCTTGGTTAAGGTCCAAATTGTCACCTCTATTTTTTTCATCAACCGATGAAAAGATATTCTCGATTCCTTTGGTATTTTCTTGATTCTAGGATATGTCATAATAAACCTTCCTCCATCTCTCTCCTTTTATCTCTGGGTGAACTAGTATCTCTATCCGTCTCTTTCTTTCTAAAGCTAGTTTGTTCTGTCGTTCTGTCTAATCTATCATTCATTTTTCTCTAGTTCTGTCTGTCTCTGCCTACCTACCTACCTAGATACTAATCTATCTATTTGCTAATAGCTATTTGTTGATAGACTCAATTAACTGGAATATATTATTGAGGAGGTTTGCTGCATACTTCTAGGGTAAGAAAAGAATTTCCTATAGTAAATTATAGATACTTGACTAAAGGATACTACATAAAACACTATTATCTAACACTCCCCCCAAAGCTGGAGCATATATGCCATATATGCCCAGCTTGCCACACAGTAAAAAAAAAACCAATAGAGCTGAACAACACTAGTAGTAAATGACATTATCAACGAAAGAACGTAGTACCATCCTGAGTGGAAACAACAATAGAAGACTTCCTGGGAGTGGCTTGATGCACCGAGTCAGAAAAAAGCAAATATGCAGTGGTCAACACATGACCAAAGCAACGACAATAGACTGTCAAATAAAGACTAGCAGTAGTAGACAACAGAACAGATAGTCAGATAAGGACTGCAGCTAGAGTAGACAATCAATAAAGACTGCACATAGTAGACGCTCAGATAAGGACAGCCAGAGTAGAGAATCAGATGAAGAGTACAAGTGTATTGACACTAGTAGGGCTTGACAGATGACCAAGGATAGTAGCAATAGTAGTAAATAGTCAGATCAGGACTTCAAGAGTGCACTAGCCAAAGCAATAGTGAAGTCAACAATACTAAATAGATAAAGATCGGTACTATAAGTATTCTTGTTAAACTACTCCCCCTCAAGTTGTATATGGCAAGCATATA